>RZIO01000009.1:2141830-2156481 GCA_004338095.1 Gloeostereum incarnatum
TCATGGATCATGTCCTGAACGTTCGATATACCGCACAGACTTTTCGGCCTCGTGAAGACAAGACCGAATGATGAGGCGCGTCCCTACCACCTCAGTGAGAAATTTTGCAACCCTCCCTCGGAGCTCTCTTCCCTGCTTGTCCTCATTCATTCCGAAGAAGATCATGTACTGAACAGGATCGGAACCAGTCGATTCTCCAGCGCCTGAAGCAGCCAGCTTTTCCAGCAGTCCCGGATCCATTGCAAGATCGAGATGGTTTCGCTGGCATCGCTGTCGTGGGCATCGCGAGGTGGCGTTGAACGCCAGTCTCGATCCGTTAGGAGACAGAGCGCGGAAAGCGCTACAGGTATCGCCCCCTGCGCCAGCAAACTTCGTCCCGTATCTCTGTAGTTGGCGGCGATGACAAATGCGAGGATTGCGAATTCACCACGAAGGATCCAGGGTTCCATCGGCGTGGTACGTACAGTCAATGTGATCTGGCGGGTGCGGAACGAGGCAAAGTTCTTAGAGGTTTTGTCAATCATTGCTGCAAATTCAAAGTCCCAGGCGCGCTGAGGCGTTGATGTTCAAAATGTACGACTTCTGAGTATACTATGTGGCACTTCGTAGTGCTAGCGAAATATTGTACTTTTAAGCTACTTCATTAAATAACATCCACTTCAACGGCAGCACTAGCATCCAGACCCTCTTCATCCTCATCCGCCTCCTCTGTATCCTTGAAACACTTCTCAATAGCAGGCAGATATATAGGCACCTTCCACATGTCTCCAATCCTCATACACGCATGGTCAAACGCTAACGCTGCCTCGCTCTCCCCCATCCTCGGCATGCGTGGGTAGCGGGCGGAGAAGTGCGTCAAGAGGATGTTTTCCGCGTTCATCCTGTAAACTCAGAGTTCGGTCACCTAGCAAGAAAGGAGATGGATGAGCCCTTACCGACGGCCTATCTCGATAGCCTGTCCGATGGTGCTGTGTGCCTTTTCCTCGGCTAGATCAGCTTGGTCGTCTGCCATGGAGGCTTCGTGGATGAGAAGCGTGGCACCTTGGCCTGCGTAAACGAGCGGGTCGGCAGGTTGAGTATCAGCCGAGAAGCTGTAACGTAACGGGATCAGCAACGGGGATACAACGGTGAGCACGAAGGGACATACACCAGACTCCATCCATCCCGATGCTTGATATGCAGCCCAAAACACCTCGTTCGGTGCCAGACGTCTACGGTCCGGAAGGTCTCCAGCCCAAGACTCGAACAAACCTCCTTGCACGTGTCTCTAGATCTATAACACTATTCAGCCAACCAGAAAGAAGAAGGGAAGGAAACAAACCTCTGAATATCCGTCCAAGGCTCATCCCCTCCGACGGTCCACCGCCCCATTGTCGGATACGCATCCTTTGTCCTCCAATGCAAGGCTTCGCTCATCACCGTCCTCACCCCATTCCCCTCTTCGCTTAGCCCTAGATCCATGATATCTGAAAGCTCTCGTAGGTAGAGGTGGATCGCACGGATCGTGACGAGGTACAGAGGCCGTTCCGGTGGAGGGTTCAACTACACCACAGTCATTAGCACATGTACGGAAGCGGAGCTAACGAGATGGTGAGGCACCTGCGCTCTTCTGGCCAAGATCTTCGCCAAACCCATATGATGATCTCCATGCACATGACTCACGAAAAGGACCTTGATGTCCCTCAACACGTTCAGCACTTCCTCTTCCCCGAACTGCCTCACGAGCTGTCCCCAAGTGCCTTCTCCGGTGTCCATGAGAATGCTACCATAGTTTGGGATGCGCACGAGGATAGAAAGGACTGCGATGACATGTTAAGATCAATAACCGATCGCAACACGGCACTACACGTACCATTCCGATACTTTGTGGACACCGCACTCCCAGTTCCCAGGGTGATAATCTCCACATCATCCCCAGGCCTCCTTTCCCTTTTCCCCTCCATCTCCTTAACCTTCTTCTGCGCTTCCTCAAACACCTTGAGTGCTGTCCCAGCGATCCCATTATTGTTGTTGTCGTTCAACGCAGGATGGAACAGATCCTCGGCGTTCATCTCGATCTGAGGAGCAGCAACCGGGCGGATTCCGAGCACCAAGTTGGCTTTCATCAGTTGAGTGCAAGGAGGGAGGTTGGGTAGGTCGAGAAGGGATTTGGAGGAGGCGAGGGAGAATTTCGGGACGGGGTACATCTGGGCGTCGAGGGTGTTCATGCGGGAAAGCGTACGCGCGTAGCTGGTGAATGTGACCGGGTTGGGAGAGTACGTGCGGGAGGCAACGATGTGCTGTGGTTTCGGATTAGTTGGCGGAATCCACGATAAAAGAAATACGTACATGGACAGTAGAGGAGAACGAGTTCATAAACTCTATGTATCTCCCATCTTCGAGCACGCCTTCCCCACACGTGTGAAAGACGGCCCGAACGTTGTACTCTTCCGCACCAACAGCTAGAAATCTACTGTAAAACGGCGAAGCCGTAAACGATGACACCAGGCTAGGAATGTGCCCCGGCGTCGGCACGTCGAGAATGATCACCACCTGCAGGAAAGAGAAAGTCAGTCTGCATTTCATTCGCAAACGAGAATCACCAACACACCGATGGGTTTTCAGTAGGGCCAACACATTCTTCTGGCTTGACCACCCTTTCGATCACCGTGTCCCCCTGCTTGACGCTGATGGTGATAGACTGCCCTTTGGTTAACTGTCCTCGTTGAGGTCCAAAAGGAACACCAAGCTCCGTGGCTCGCTTAGCATCGAACTTGCCTCGGACGCGGGGGCCAATGATGATGTAGGCTAGCGCCACCTCGTGATCCACACTTTCGAACTTCGGTAGTTGGTGGAAGAAGCTCTGATGAGGTCGTGTGCGCTCATAATCGTCCAACTGTTACCGCCATCGGTGTTAGCTATGAGGTGAAATACGACAGAGGACGCACATACGTTAGACTGCGCGCTCCCATCTGCATTATCCTCCTCCTTCAACTTCTTCGCCTGTCTCTCCTCCCATCTTGCCTGCTTCTTTGCCTCCCTGTCTTTGACCACTGCGCGAGGCTTGTGGGACTTTGGAAACATCGTCTTCACCATCAGCTGGCGCCACTCCTGGGCTAGGTCTCCTCTCAAATCCGTCGAACAAAATGACAGATCCTCTAGGTGTTCTCCTAGGGTAGAAGGTTTCGACGGCCGTTTGGAAGGCCCGTCCGGCGAGGATTCGCGTTTCCTTTTGAGGGAAGGATCTTCAGATGCCTTAGAAGAGACGGTGATGGATGGGGAGATGGGGATGGAGTATATTTGGACAAGATCGTCTTTGTACACTGGATTCGGGGAAGGAGATATGTCTGATGTCGAGGGCACATCTGTCGGATACACCGCGAGTTTTTTCCTAATAAGATATAGACATGAGTGTCGTAATGAAGGACAGTTACAAATTTATGCGCACCGAAAGGTATACATCCTCATAGCGCCCAAAAGATGTGTAGTTCCTGGAGGACCTATAACATCGACCTGGGGCAATTCGGTGTCGGCCATACTCATAAGCATTCCTATACCAAATTAAAATCATGCTTCATAGAAATATCAGGCAACACACCCGTCAATCCCCCAGTACTTCTCCCGCTAACCTGGCTCATGAATAGCGCCCTTGTCTTTCTCCAAGTTCGGCGAGACTGCAGGCAAGCTCTTTTCGTAGCTTCGGGAGTATTAAATATATACTTTGCATCATCGAATCCGATTATAACAGAGGGATCCGTGTCTGAGGAGACAGTGCTGAGGACGGACGCGTTCCACTGCATTGGTGTATCACGGTCGAATCTGGTCGTTGTCGAGGAAAAAGAGCGACGATGGGGGATTAAAAAGCGAGAAATTCGGCATAAATAAGATACTGGCCACAAAACTGCCAGATTTACTTTGCAGACTTGTGGTAGACGTGTCTGGGAGAAATTTTGAAAAAAGGGGATAATGGAAGGATTCTACGCCACACTTTGATTGCTTCTTATGGAAGTCACCCCGCTGCGGCGTGGATTTTCTAAACGACCGGACCTTCGGACCTTCCCATCCAATTCAACACCATTGCTCAAGTCTACGATCCACCTTCATGTTTGTTCCGGTTGGGATATGTGACACTATCTATGAGGCGCACAGGTCCGGAATTCCTTCCTGTGGCAGATTTTTCACGCACTGGCAAATGCATAGTTGATGCATAGAGTGTAAGTAACTTTCAAAGATGTAGCGTACTTCAGAGGATTGGTTATGTACAAGGATGAGTAGCCTGTGACTGGACTCGTGATAACAGTGCAAATCGATGTTCCCGGTAGAGAATGAATTTGTAGAAATGGTGAAGCAGACAAAAGAGACGAAAGAAAGAAACGGTAATATCACGAGCAACGAGCCAGAATCAGTCGATGTAAGGATTGCAAACGTTAGGGTCGTAGACTTGGGAAGGGTCCCTGGTGAAATACCCCCGCCTGAGGCCTTCGAAATATGACCTATGTAGCCGACACATTAGGTCACAGCGGTGAGCGAGAAGACCCAAATCGAGGGTCAACAGTGCAGGAATGCGAACAGTGTTAATCCCAGCGTCCTCGAGGTCGTCGACGTCTTTCTGAGAAAACCAGGTGGACCTAAGATATGTTCCCTTACTGCAGAGCCGCAGCCACAAAAAGCGTACCAATGCTTGTTGACCACTCCATCCACTTTGTCAGGGCATCGAGTCTGGGCAAAGGCGCTGACGAGGATTACATAGCAACATTATCGCTTTGAATCAACGAGGTACATATCACGCGATTGAGAGACCTCACCTTGAGCCATCGTCCAAGGTTCGATTACCAGCCTTTGTCAGCGTCAGGAGTCCGAGTGCTGTCGATTGATACAGTAGCAATGACATTTGCAGGTTTGCTTCCTACATCCAGCCTACATCCGACATATGTATGTACTCAAACCAAGAGAGACCTCAGACGACAAGAAAAGCACCCACACAGGTCTAGATGAAGCTAAGATCCACAAGTGAGAGATCAATGTTCCGCCTGCGCAGATGAACATTCCCAGTATTATACTTCCGCATACTCTCTCGTACAAGTTCTACCGTCCCCCCCTGCACAGCAGGCACCCATTGGGCCCATCCTGGAGCACTTTCCAGCGCAGCCTCTACGACAGCGGGATCCGGTTCATCGTCCGAAGCAGATTTACCCTGCTGGTCTCGAAAAAGGCCAAGACCAATACGAAAGTTCCACGCATCGATCAAAGCCTCAGTAATACCCGCTATGATTACATATCGCACGGGATCTGGGTCGTTAGGATCGGAAATGTCACAGATCGGCCACTGAGACTGATAGGTCGCCTCAGCCGTTAGGGCATAATCATCGTGTGCCACCGCGTATTCGTATATGCGGTAGATATCTCGGAGGGGTGTATCTCGTTCTCTGTAAAGAGGCAGGTATCGTAGCTTCGACGCAGTCATATGGCGCATCTGGGGATTCAGAAGAGTGGGATTTGCACGGATCTCGTCGACAGACAACGGAGGTGGGACACTAAATTTCCACGGGATTGGCCAAACAAGCCATAGAATTGTCCTAAGGGGATACGGTGTCGACCAGATTTGCACAAATAGGCCAAGTCCATCTAACAAGGCGCCCATATACTTCCCACTTCAAAAATGCTAGGTTCATGGCTTCAATCTGTGACGTACACATAATTTTGATCTTAAGCGCGCTGAATGGAGGCAGTGGCATCTTGTCAAGCGCAAAAAAAGCGAAACCTTGGACGGAACAGTCAACGCTAGCCTTGGGAAACCCAGTCACAGTCACGTGGTTCATTTTGTTGTGGCGCGGCTTTGGACCGGGGAGAGACAAACGAAGCAGATGATAAAGGGAAAGACAGTATATTTGATACAACAGAAAGTACATAAAAGGTACATGAAGGTTTTCTATTTCATACAAGTCTAGGAAGCAATCCTTTTAGACCTTGCCAAGCACAGGCATGGTAACGTTCGGCGATGCGGTACTATACTTCTCGCCTCCCTGGTAGCCCCAGTTATCCAAAGGTCGTCCCGGCCATCCACCATATACGTCACCGGCTTCAGCAATCTCGCCCGAAGTCAATAGCGTGTGCTCTAAGAGCATGCTACTGTCCTCCATCGCCGCTCCGGAAAGTAAACGTGATCCATTACGAAGTGCACATCTATAGCAAAAGATCGATTAGCAACTGGATGGAAAAGCAGATGGAGATGGAAACGTACCCATAACCAATCTTCAACGCGTTGAGGGAGAAGTTGCCACGGGAGTTGATGTGTGCAACAACCGAGCAGTTATCCATAGATACCTCGTCTCCCAGCTCCACTAGATCAGGCTCTGTCAACAGTCCGGTCTTTCCACCGGGGTACATCGCGACGTTCTTGCCGATTTTCGCACCCATGGCACGATAGAACCAGACGATGTACGCTGAGCCCGTGATAGGAGCTAACACACCACCGTTGCCGTATCCCTTGTAGATCACACGGGCCAGAGAGAGATGAAGCAGCCATCTCTGACAATAGCTTTTCTTATCCCAGTCATATCTTCCAGGATGTCTCCTCCTGATGACGATCCACTTGGTAGCGATGGTCCACAGGAGAGCGACGATGGCTTGACAGGTGAGAATGACGATGAAGAAGGAGGCGATGAGACCATAGAGAGCTCCAAACCGGTACCAGTTCTGTTCTCTGAAGACGTCGAGGTGAGGAGCATGCACGTGAATTAACTTGAGCAGCTGGGCGGCAGCGACAGCGCTGATGGACCAGTAGGCAGCTGAAACTGAAGCGATAGCAACCTGATAGAAGAGGAGGATGGCGTATGGGTACACAAAGAAGTCGGCCTGTCGCTTGTGATAAGCTTTGCCGAAAGGCGTGATAGTTTCAATGTCGGGATCCATGTCCTTGATACCCTTTCCGAAACATAGAGCTTCGCCACCCTCTAAAAGAAGAACAAAAGGTCAAAATCTGGAAAAGCAAAATGGAAGAAAGAAATCGCATACCATTGCCCATCCAAACAGAGCCGTCCTCGTAGTTGGCATTCCTTTTTCCGAGAGCGCCAGAGCCCATAATAGCTCTCATGCCAACTGTGGTGCCTGGCAGCAGAACGACTCGGTCGGCGATCATGGCTAGAAGAGGCATTACCACATCGGTCCCAGATAAATAAAACAAGACTTACAGCCATTACCGACGACAATTTTGTCAACTCCGAGAGAATCCGACGTGAATAACTCTGAACGAGATCCAAACACAACGTCGTTTCCGATATCCAGAAGCTCAGGATCAGGGCAAATCAGACAAGAGCCCGGCCAATACACCCTTTTTCCGATTTTGGCTCCCATTAAGCGATAGATTATCTGTCAAATTTAATTAGCAAGATCGTCACTGGGAGAGTTTATACGGGGAACTTACTGAAACAACCTCGTAATGAGTCCCGAGGATGGAAAGAGCTGATTTCAACTTCTCCCGAGATAAGAGTTGGACTGTGAGGTAACGACGGAGAAGGTACATCTGTGTGAACTCCGACGCGGCGCACGGCCGGCTCCGTCCAAGACAGCGTTTGACGATGATACCAAGAACAAGCTGGATGACAGGAGAAAGCACAACTCGTAGGATACGAGCCATGGCGTGGTATCCCACCCGCTTCGGTGCAGCAAACCATAAAATGACTGATTCCAGGGCATTCAATCCGTCGCTGGCGACGAATGTTGTCGCCAACATTAGGTAAAGGGCAGCGAACCAAGGGATGTCTGCAGTGATAGAAGTTAGATCTTGAAACGAATGCCGAGGAAAATCAACGTACATGATGCGAAGAACACTACAAACATAATAGGATACGCCACAAAGAACTTAAGTAAAAAGTGAGGACCAGGCGTAGTCGTCTGGTTGTATGCGCTGAACGATGCTGGCGAGGGGGGGTCGTGTGATGATGCGTGAGGACCGTAAACCGTGTTCTCGGGGATGTTGGCACCAGGTGCGATTTGAGTGTATCGATTGATGCAAGATCCAGCGCCAATTGTCACAGGCTCCAAGCGGAAATACCCGTCACGATCAACGCAGAAACCGCGCACCAGCGCAGAGTCAATGCGAACGTTGTCTCCGATAGTGAGCATGTCATATTCTCCCAGCTTCGCCTTGCTATCAATGACGACGTTCTTGCCGATCTTAGCGCCGAGCAAGCGCGCGTGCCAGATCTCGAAGGTAGGATGTAGAGCGAAAATTCCTCGTCCGGCAGACCTGATGCTTTGGTTCACAATCCAGTATCGAAGGTAGTAGGAGCTCCATCTATAACAGCGTTTTAGAACAGTGCGCGGAAGCAGTTTGGGTAGCTCTTACGTTCGGTACCGTCCAGGCTTGTATCTTCCGATAACGAGCCACTTGAAGATGATGGCTCCGATGGGGCAGGCGATGCGAGAACCAACCCGAGCAGCACACAGCGCCGCCAAGAGCGCACCCATTCGTGCCCAAAATGAGTCGGTGATGCTTTGGGCCAAGTAGGAAAGAGTGAAGAGAAGAACAGTCCCTGAAAAAGATGCGTTAGAAAAAGGACTAAGCAATCGTGACAATTGCTCACATGTAATAGCCGCCTTCAGAGGGTAGAAGCACATTATCGGAATCGCTTGCACTATGAGCGATATCGGATGGGTCTGGCCGCGCGTACGAGGAATTTCTTCCTCGTAAGTATAAGGAGGAGCAGCGTCGTTGAAGGTGTCTGAGCTTCCATTCGGATTGGCCCCCTTCTCCAGAAGGACCTTGGGCATTTCATGGTCTATGAGCGCCGCGATGGCGTCAATAGTGCTGTTGATGAAGACGGCGGAAACCGGGATAGAGACGCCGGTCCTCTTTTTCAGCGCATACGACAGCTTGCCTAGCAAAAGAGAGTTGCCACCCAGAAGGAAGAAGTCTGACTCTCCCATGACGATCGCGACATCGATCTGCAGCAACTCCGCAATGACATCGCGAACGGTAATCGCAGTGGGTGACATGGCCGAAGTATTTTCCTTGAGAACTGCGTCCTCCATGTGAACAAAGTCTACACCACCGTCATTGCCTCTCGAAATGGGTCCTGACATGACGTGAATGGGGTCTGGAATGCAGTAGCCGGGGAGAACATGTAAGAGCTTCGTTCTAAGCGTCGATGCCTCAAGCTCTGGGTCGAAGGACGAAACGAACGCCTCCGGAGAACCATCGAAACGATATCTCACGGCGACATCCTCGACACCAGCAGCTTTACGCAAATATTGGTCGATGACAGGTAGGTCAACGAAGACCTGCTTGCACTGGATAGGTTCGGTGAGGGCTGCCATAGGACCCGGTACTTCTGCCTCGAAATGACGCTGGGAGGCAGGGACTTTGTCGGTCAGGCGACCAATGCCCAAACGGGTTGAGAGCTTAATGCGAAGGGGTTTGCCAGCGCTGAGAGAGTTGTTAGTTAGATAGTCCAGAAAGAAAGGACCGAGGATTTACTAACCTGTTCTTGGGCAAGTCCTTCATGTAAACCATGACGAACGGCCATTTGGACGGGTGGAGATGGTCCCTGCGGAGGTGTAAATTAAGATGCGGAAAAGAGTCGAGAATGCTACTTACTTCAGTCGATCTGCAGCTGAGCAAGCCCGATGCGAGGGTGCTTTGAATCAGAAACGATGACGACGCCAATCGTCTCTTGGAGAACCTCGTGCTCCACAGCGAAGGCAAGTGTTGTCTGGAACGCAAATCAGAAATGAAACACTGCAAGCTAGTAGTTGCAGATCTTACCTTGACGTGAGACTTGGCGGCAGTGACGATCGCCTCTTCAATCTCGAATGGCGAAATAACTTCACCACCCTTGTTGATGATCTCCTTGGAACGACCGGTGACGAAGAGGTAGCCATCCGCATCCATGTAACCGACATCTCCTCCATCAAACCAGCCTTCGCTTGAGAAGGCGGAAGTATCCAACGGAACGGTTATGTCAGACGACACTTCGTATCCGCTGAAGGTGGGCAGGCCACGGACAGCGACAGCGCCAGTCTGACCTTGAGGGAGCTCGCGCTCTGGGTTGAAAGGGTCGCGAATGGACATGTGCGGTCCACAGGCGAGACCGGAGCAGCCAGGCCTGTCGAGCTGGTAGTCCTGTAGCGGAGTGGAGATAGGCATACATCTAGGAGCCAATGATCAATATCCAAACTTGCAGTGGTAAAAAAAAACATACTCGGTCATTCCGTAAGACGGCAAGATAATAGCACCGCCAAAGCGCTCCTGAAGGTTGACAGCAAGAGATGGCAGAAGACCACCGGCGGCATTGCAAATCATACGAATCTTGAGATCAGTCGAGGCGACACCGGCGGGCTGCGACGTCAAGATAGAATGATGGATAGTGGGCGCGGCGTAGTACCTTAATAAGTTTTAGCACGGGTGGAATCGGGAGATAATGATACACCTACCAGGTCGCCTTCAGCTCCTTGGCAAGTTCCCAAAAAGCCATGGCGTCGAAGCCGGCGCACATGATCGCACTCCCGCCAGAGAGCATGGGTGCCCACAAATTCCGGACGATCCCGCCGACGTGGAAGAGAGGCATCATGTTCACTGCGAAAACAATCAGATACGGAAGTAAGGAAAGGAGAAGAAAAGAACGAACTGTTGACATCGCTCTCCTGAAGATTCCACGAATCAACAACGGCCAAAGTACCAACGATGAGATGTTCCAATGTGTAAGGAACCACCTTCTTCTTTCCGCTGGTGCCGGAAGTATGAAGGACGAGAGATTGATCGGTAAGGGAGTGAGGACGAGAGGGACCCCTAGGTGTGGTATCAGGCGTTCCCAACACCGTCATGTCGAAGAGACCGGCTGGACCGGCTTCCCGTCCTTTTATATAGATGATTTCGCAACCTAACTCCTCGCTCAGGGCCTTGAGATCAAGACGGTGCTCAGCTTCGACAGTGGTAAAGATAACCTTGGCACTAAGACGCTCAGTGTCCTCCTTGAGTTCCTCAGCTGTACAGCTAGCGTTGACAGGGGCGCATGTGTGGTAGGTTGCAAGCGCCATGAGCGCCAACGCATTCTCAGGGCCTGTAGGAAGGGCGACCATAATGCGGTCGTTGGGTCCCAGTGCCTTGTGGCCTTGAGAGTGCGGAAGGACGAAGTTGGTAATAAAAGCATGAACAAGTGCGTGAGTAAGAGGTGGTCTCGACGAATTGGGTGAGAAGATGGCGGGTGCATCGGTAGAGCAGATGCAGTCAAGCAGGGAGGAAATATGGGACTCAGATATACGTGCAGCTAGGTGATCCCCCAGAGAGACGCCGACCGGAAGATGTGAACGTTCTCGTAAGAATGATAGGGGAATAGACATGATGATGATGAAAGCGAAGAGTGGAAAGCAGAAGTAGAGGGAATAGTTTCGTAAGAAAAGTCGTTAGTTTCCAAGGAATTATTTCGTGAGTTCCAGGTAGTGGAGAGGAACTGAAGTGGATCCGATAGAAGCATGAGGGCGTCATTAAATACATCTTCACAGATTAAGGGGCCATGATGACATGATCGCGTAGCTCAAAATAGGGACCTACTGAGACATAGTGCGAAAGACTGTTTCCCAGGGTACCGAAGGCTCCTCTGGGCTATGCTGGTGAGAATAGAATAAGGGGCTTCAAGGACGCGTATAAATAGGGGAGTTCACAAAATAATTTCCCAGGGCATAGACGTAGGATGCCAGCTCATAGCAATGCTTAAGTTGGTACTTCTGGTAGATGCCATCGTCGCGGTAGCAGTGAAAAATCCAAAAAAGGAAATCACCACCAATGCAAGCTCGTTGCCAAACAACGGCAAATTGTTGATTTCTTCCGCCACAACAACGGAACAGCCACAGACGGTGCCTAGACCTGTACCTCTGGCCTCCATATCAACTCATTCAATGATTTTATTTCCCTGTCTTGCAACAAACCTGTATAAGACCCTTTTGCCAGCCGGTCTTGCCCCGGAAGTATTTCGATCTGACGCGATCGGCGATTGTTGTGGTGCCCGACGGAGGTTAACGCACTGTGATCCGTCGATCACCCCTATGATCTGGCTCGAGGTTACGTGCGATATGATTTATTCTACCTTTTATTATAATCAAAAAGACTACTACAGTACATTGTTATCGAGCAGATTCCACTCTGGCACCCAGAAACCTGTACATTTCCATCACACTCAGAGCTAGTTCGCGTTCATCGACATCAGAAACGCTTCAAAATGACATAATGTTTCTCTACTACGGTACTACTAGCCGGCTTTCATCGACATCGACATCGGCGATTATCCGTCATTTATATACTATGTCTCGCTCCGATTGAGTCTATGTTGAGAATTTTAGATTCTTACATAACTGGGGTCCTCGGCCCCCATACCTCGGAACCGTCGTAATTTAAGGTCCCTTCGCCCATTCCCTTAGCATTGCCAGATAAGATAAGTCTGATCTAAAGCGGGCGTCCTCCATTCCCGTAATGTAGAGCCTTTGTAGAGCCTATTCCAAGACTATTCATACCGCTGCAGTCTGAGTCGTATTCTTCAGCTACTAATCCTGACTTCACATATAGATGTCTCTCCAATGTTGACCCCAGTCCTGTAGAGCAACCGAGAGATATCACACGCAATGGTCAGGCTAGCTATCGGCTTCGACATAATTACTATTGAAAGGGAGAAATCGTCGGCGCACCATCTCCCGGCGGGATGAACTCCACACACGCCGCAAGTATAACTCCTATGGCTCTTGGCGATCCACGGTGCCTCGGCGCCATTCTTCGAAAATATCCGACCTTCGGACGCTCTGTTGAGTCATACTCGAATACTGCATGTACATAGCTCATAAGTCAACGAAGAGAAGGTGGCGTAAACGCCCCACCACGGGAGATACGAAAAGGAGCTCCAATCTTGTTCCCTATCCTGTTCTCTATTTATTAATTCGATCACTACTAGCCTGCATAAAATTACCACGTTGAGATCGGCTTCCAGGAACTGATATAGTAGGCGTCCGTTAGTTCGAATGGAAGGAACATAATGTCTAGAAAAAGTTCGAGAAAATGCTAGAGCCCCTAAATCGAAACTCTCTTATAAATGGAGAATCATATATGGGGTAGCTTAAGCACCACAGATAAGTCCGTTCGAGACTACACTAGAGGCAGCGGTGTGGCTAAAGCGCTGACCAGTAACGAGTGTCTGAGAAGATCCAGTTTCGAATTGCTTCGAGAGAGCTAGTAGTACGCTGAGCTCGGCATGTGTTTCTCCAGCTCCGTTGAAATGTACATCCAAAATTCTAAAAATTGCTCGATCCTTTTTTTCGTTACGCCACACGACGGCGGCGCCTTTACGGGCCGCCACTAACGCTCGTCACGATGTGACCGGCGACTTTGCTTAATGCCCACGACGACCATGGCTCCGTTCTGGCTATTTACTTTGCTTTTTGTTGCAATATCCTTGGGAGCTCCGTCTTCAGTTGAGGACAAGCCTTGTACATTACGCCATCGGGGGAAATTTTACGACTTGAACCCTCTACGCACTTCGTATGTCCTGAGCCGCTGGGAAATGTCAAGTAAATAACTGGTTACTTGGACCAGGAAAGATTATGAATTGAAGACCTCAGCTGGCTATGAGATGGTTATGAACGTCTGCAAAGGCGTCTCTCGCGAGACTTGGGGTTTGAAGGGTGTTGAGGACCCCGGAGCTGTAATGGGTTTTGTCAGAAGGGATCATGGAGATTTCAGTATTGGGTATGTTCGTTATGTGTTGCATTTTTAATGTATCATGACTTCTCTGGCAGATCAATCAACACTACGTTAACACCCTCAGCGTCTTCCTCAGTGTCGAATCCCAATTTACAACTCACCCTGACGAAAGGGTCTACGTGTAAATCTTCTAACCAGCGAGCAACGACATCAATCGAGTTCATTTGTGATACCGGCGTGTTTGATACTGGACGACCTAGGCTGGTTGCATCCCTTCCTCCGTTCGACGAGGACAATGCGTGTGCATTCTTTATTGAATGGCGGACTCATGTGTGTCCTGTCAATTCTCCAACCGCAATGTCATGTGCTAAAAATTCTCCAGTACGCATGCCCAATCCAAGAACGTGGCTCGTTCTTCTCGTTCTTATCCTCCCTTATCATCTTGTCAGTGCTCACGGCTCCCCCCTGCGAATCGAACTAACTGTTGACTTCGGATGTTACAGGCTCCTCATAGTTCTCCTACTTTATCTTAGCCTAGGAACTCTCTACAACCGTTACGTCCTCCAACTTTCCGGATGGGACCAAGTTCCACAGTTCAGCTTCGCCAGTGCCAAGTATCATCTACAAGGTGGGGTCGAGTGGTTCAGGGAATGCATGGAACGTGGATACGAAGGCGGCCAGGGCGGGCGCGTCACCTTGGGACGAGGAAGCGGAGGGTTCGGAAACACTACCACCGGAGACGGTAGCTTCCACCTGCCTTCGTCGAGAGACCAAGTCACCCGACGACCAGAGACTAATCCTGTGTCGCATCAGTCTCAGTCTATGGCTGCAACACAACCGCCTCCTCAGACCGCTTCATCGTCGAACGAACCAGCTCCACCAGTGAAGAAGGCAGAAGAGAAGGGGAGCAAGGAAGAAAAGGAGTTCATGCTCGGTGATGACAGCGACGGGGAGGAGGATATCGCGACAGGAAGCTCTGCTCCAGCTT
>RZIO01000009.1:2205602-2217638 GCA_004338095.1 Gloeostereum incarnatum
CACGTTAACGATACCTTGATAATACGCTGAATTTTAGCGTAATTTCAGGGTAATCCAATTTCCAATACCCTTTATTGCACCTTGTGTTATGAACTTGATTTTTGTCCTTTTCTTCTCTATACCTTTGAAGTATCCACTGCCACTAGCTATTGCTTGCATCAAAAGACTCCAGGAGAAGGTCATGTTCACCGACATACTCAAGTACTTTCTGCCAGGCTCTAAGGACAAGGAACAGCTGCGGTTCGGGCTTAGCGCTTACACTGCTGAATCTTCCAACGGTTCAAGTGATGCGCCGGACAAAGGTACGTCGGCTTTGTAGTACCGGCGTCCGACTGGTACCGCCGGAGACTCCCGACGGAGCTGAGACCACAGGTGGCTTCATCGGTGCGTTGATTCCTTCAACCATGGTCTGGTTGCATCTATTACCAGGCCCTCACTTCATATAGTGTGATGGAATCAAGTAACGATGCGACTGCGATCTGCATGGGGTGAGAAGATGTAGAACAACGGTCAATACGCGGGTCTTCTCGGCCAGTTTTCTTACTACCTAGGCCTGGGGCGAAACGGAATCATCAAATGATGTACTTAGAACACTTTAGTGCTGCGTAAGTTGCAGTGTTTTCAGCTGTGCACGGTCCAACATAAGCACGCAATTGATTAACCTCTGCGACCGCCCTTCCCTTGGGCCCAAGGAAAGGCCATGGATACAATGTGCTGGAGTCAGGCAACGATGCACTCCACTGCGCTCTGCAGGGGGTCAGCTGGGGTCAGAAGACGTACAACGACTGTACGACAGAGAGGCGCATCTTCTCGGTTAGTTTTCTTACTAGGTACCTAGTCCTGGGCATAAGGTGCAACGAAATCAATCAAATCAAATGATGTAGCACACATTGTTGGTGGTGTAGAAGTTGTTCCGTCGAGTCCACATCTTCACGGCGCCCATGTATTCGCGTATCTGAAGAGATGATAAAGTAATAGGTGGCCAGAGGCATATAAAAGGCATGCTAAATGCCATTCCTCACCACTCCAATGGCATCTCCTACTCTCACTCTCGCAGTCTGCCTCTATCCGGATGTCACTGCGCTCGACTACCAAGGCCCAGTGGAGGTCTTGGGGACCTTAAGCCATAGCACTCGCGAGAAGCTTGGGCCTCTGTTATCTGAGAAAGCGCCTGACTTCACCATCGAGCCTGTCTACCTCTCTTGCAACCTTGAATTGGTGGAGCAGTTGGCAGGTCCCAAGATCCAGCCAGATGCCACTTATGACTCCGTCAAGGACCAAGTCGATATCATCCTCATCCCAGGAGGTACGTTCATTCGGATACGTTTACTTCAGACGCGTGCGACTTACATATGCACCCGTAGGAACCCCTACAAAGTTCGGTTCGGCAGCCATAGAGTTCGTCAAGAGACAAGGCCCCGGAGCAAAGTATATCCTGACGGTCTGTACGGGCTCTTGGCTTCTCGCCTTGACAGGGCTTTTGGACGGGAAACGAGCTACCACCAATAAAGCCACGATGAAGATGCAAATGGTGAGCCTTGAACACGAGGAGTGTGAAGAGAAGTGCTGAAACCAGAACGGCAGGAAGCGCTCAAGGATCTTCCTATAACATGGGTACAGCAAGCGCGATGGGTTGTCGATGGGAACATTTGGACGAGCTCTGGTGTCACCGCTGGTGAGTAGAAATTGATTTTTTAACCAAACAACATCTGAATCCTATGGTGTATAGGAATGGACTTGGCCAATGCGTTCCTCGAACACATCACGAGTAAAGAATGGGCTGCGCAGACCAGGGGGATCATTGAGCTATATGCTCGAGAAGGGGATGATGAATTCGCAGAGATTCATGGGCTCGTCTAGAATAAAGCTCTGAAGGAACATTGCAGTTATGCGATGTGGGAACAGCAAGAGATCAAGTTTCTGGAAGAGGTAGTTGATTATCTTACCGTAAGACGCGCATGTGGCGCAACATTGCACTCAGCAAACTTCGTGATCAGTTGATGTTATGATCTAATTGACATTGAAAAGAATACACGAAAGAGAAAAGAAGTACGCCAGTTTCAGTAATAACGCATCATGACTACTCCAAGTTTTGAATCAAACCAACAAGCTTTACGCGTATAAATCATCATCACCAGCATCCTCCGTGAATCCAGCGTTACCAGAGGCGTTGCTCGTTGAGGCAGCAGCACCGGTGGAGGCTGGATCACCTTCTGGGAACCGGAAGTTGTTACCGAAGCCACGAGATTGTTGAAGATTCTGATGAGAGTCATGAGTATCATCGCCAGACCTACAAAGCGAAGGGAAACATACCTGGGAGAACATTTCATAACGCCTGATGTCCTGATCGGACACCGAACGACGAGCGTACTTCATCGCCTCCTCGAAGTGCTCCCGAGTGATCATTGGTACCGGGTCCTCCTCCTCCTCCTCAGCGACATCTTCCTCCATCTTCGCATCCTCACCCGCGGCCTCCTCCTTTGCTTTCTTCTCCCTTGCCTTCCTGATATCTGCATCAATAGACTCACGGATAGCGAGCTTCGCAGCACGCTGGCAGATCTCTGTGAGATCAGCACCGGAGAAACCGTGTGTTTGAGAGGCAAGGAAGTTCAGGTCGACCTCGGGCGCCAGTGGCGATTTCTTCAGTGTCGCCTTGAGAATGGAGAGACGCGAAGGTTGGTCAGGCAGAGGAATGTAGATGAGCTGGTCCAGACGACCGGGACGCAAGAGGGCAGAGTCGATTTGGTCGGGCCTGTTCGTCGCACCGATGATGAAGACGTTCTTCTTTGAGTTCATACCATCCATCTCCGTGAGGATCTGGTTGAGGACACGGTCTCCCGCACCACCGGCATCTCCAGAGGATCCACCACGAGCCTTGGCGATGGAGTCCAACTCGTCGAAGAACATCACACAGGGAGCAGCAGCGCGAGCCTTGTCGAAGACATCTCGCACATTGGCTTCAGATTCACCGAACCACATAGTAAGGAGTTCAGGACCCTGAGCGCACCATTAGCAACAAACCCAGGCTAAGTAAAGTGAACGACACTGCTTACCTTGATGCTGATGAAGTTTGCGTTACATTCATTTGCGATCGCCTTTGCCAGCAAGGTCTTACCCGTTCCGGGAGGACCATAGAACAAGACACCTTTGGATGGAGACATACCATACTTGATGAACTTCTCGGGATGGTCGACAGGGTATTGCACCGTCTCCTGGAGCTCCTGCTTGACCTTCTCGAGACCACCAATATCGTCCCATGTGACAGTGGGCACCTCGACGACAGTCTCGCGAAGGGCAGACGGGTTCGATGTGCCAAGAGCGAAGCGGAAGTTCTCCATTGTGACTCCTAGTGCATCGAGCACCTCAGCGTCGATAGTATCCTCGTCCAAGTCGATGAGATCCATCTTTTCACGGATCTGTTGCATAGCGGCTTCAGAACACAAGGAGGCGACATCAGACCCGACATAACCGTGCGTGTCAGCAGCAATCTAAGCAACGGTCAGTACCATGTATGAACACGTACAAAAAGAAGACAAACCTGCTCCAGATCCACATCATCGGCAAGCTTCATGTTCTTCGTGTGAATGCGAAGAATCTCGAGACGGCCAGTCGGGTCTGGGATACCGATGTCAACCTCACGATCGAAGCGACCGAAACGTCTGAGGGCGGGGTCGATGGAGTTGGGCCTGTTAGTGGCAGCCATGACGACGACGTTGGAACGGGCCTTAAGACCGTCCATGAGGGTCAGAAGTTGAGAAAACGACTCGTCGCTCGACCTCGCCATTCGTCTACAGTGATGGGGTTGGGAAGAGGCAGGAAACCGAGGGGCAAGAAAACGCACCTTTTCACGCTTCGGCGCAATGGAGTCGATTTCATCAATGAAGATGATAGCAGGTGAGTTCTTCTCCGCCTCTTCAAACGCCTTCCGAAGGTTACTCTCACTCTCTCCAGCCATCTTACTCATGATTTCGGGACCGTTGATCAGGAAGAAGAATGCTCCTGTCTCGTTCGCCACAGCACGGGCCATCAGGGTCTTACCTGTACCAGGGGGACCGAACATGAGGATACCGCGGGGAGGCTTGATACCAATGGATTTGAACAGTTGTGGATGTCTGAGTGGAAGCTCGACGAGTTCACGGATCTGGGCCATCTGCTTGCGACATCCGCCGATGTCGTCGTAGCCGACGTCGCTAAGGTTGGATTCCTCGTCTTCGCGCTTGACGGGGTCACCCTCGGTGTGGATGACGGTGTCTTGAGCGACGATACAGAACTCGGCAGGATCAGTCTCGATAACCTTGAACTCGACTGTTCGCATTCCTCCACGAACCAAGAAAGTGTCGCCCTTTCGGACGGGCCGGTAGGCTGTAAGATTTAACTCGGTGAGATTTTGGCGCGCAAGTTTGAGGGACACGCACCCTCGAGGAAGTAGGGCTTGAGGTATACATCAAAGATGTTACCGCTGAGGCCCTCAACGGAGTCGTCGAAGGGCAAGATGTGCACACGCTTCCCATACTTGATATCATGGCAAGCGTGCACGTTAACGAGATCGCCGAGCTTGACCCTGAGGTTATTACGAGCGACCTTGTTCATCTGGATGCGGCCCTCTTCGACGTCATCCGAGCTCAAGCAAATGAGAACAGTGTCTCGTCGCTTCTTGCCACTAAAAAGAACATCAGAAATGGCATTGAAAACACGGTGATATGAATGACGTACCGAATGATAATAGTGTCGCCACGGAAAAGAGACAAAATCTCCATCGTCGCGGGGTTAAGGGTTGCCACTGTTCCCAAGATTCCTCAGTACACTCCTCCAGATAAAATTTAGCAACTTCCTCACCAGAGTTATCGTCGGTAGCAGCTTCGTCGACCAGGAGACGATTAGGACTGTTAGACAAAAGATTAGGTTTTAATTCAAAATGACTACAAATCTTGTAATGAATGAGACTAACGATTTCTTGGGTCTCAAGATAGCAGTTGAAGTATCATTAGGACCAGGTTGCGGAGGTGCACCACTGGGATCGGCCATTGTAAACGAGTAGGAAAATAAGTTGGTGGTGGTTTGGGTACAACGCTTATAAGCACGCTCCTGCAGGTACGCGCGTCCTGTTACGCCAGTGACATGTCACGTTAGATGACTCTTGCCACGTGTATTTTCTGGATCCTTCTCCGAACTTCCAATGCATGGTTGAGGGAAGTACAACAATTACAAGGCCTTCTTTGTATGAGCCTTTTGTGTTTCGTGTCGCAATGCAACACCTTGATCTTAAGCCAATCTCGAATTCGCGCGAAGGTGTCGACCGGAGCTCTGCTGTCACGGTTCTCGCTCCCCATCTTGAATCGGTCAGAATGCATGCATGCAAAAAGGTTATTAGGTACAAAATCCAATCTGCCTGGCTCGAACAGGCGACCCTCAGATAACATATCCAATTACAGTCTGATGCTCTTCCAACTGAGCTAAGATTGGATATGAAATAGCGGGAGGATTTTTCCATTAACAATGGCCGTTTGTAGTACCATCACAAATTGATGTTTCAATCTTCAGCATGAGAACCCTACTGAGACACCTGCAAATACTGAGTTTACTTACCTACTATTTGCAAGACATCTGGTTACATTGTGGAAGCTCGGACCACCCTGAAAATCTGGGAGACAGCGGGAACTGTTTCAACAGCCCAATATATATTATATACTCAACACGCTCACATTTGGGTATCCCTGCTTGCCCCGTGCGCCGCAAGAGGTCGGCGCGTGGGAGACTATCGGTGACCCATCACATTGTCATAGCCCTTTGACTAGTGCTAGTAGAACTGTATGTTCCTTGGATATCCACCAACATCAGTTGAATTGCACCCTATGTCACCTATTCCACAACACTGCTTTGGACTTTAACAGCTAACGGAGCGCCACAGGTTTGAGGCACGTCGATCCGATCGCTGGAAAATAGAGGCAGTGGCTGCGCTCAAGGGCAAGCCCCTAACAGGCTTTTCTCTTAAACGCCAACAGTCTCCGAGCTTATACACTCTTCCAAATGACATCCCCCAGCACAAACGAAATCCCGGCGACTAGCACCCGCGCACCTGGCAAGGGTGGCGCGCTGCCGGCGTCACTTAATGGGCTCACTCTTGTCATCTGGATCGTAATCATGGTCGTAGGGGCTAATCAGGACGTCGAGAGGGCCCAAGCGAGGATTGGCCTTCTCGTAGCCGTTTGCGTCCCTATTGCCGCTGCGCTGTACTTTCCAGTGGCGGTCCACGTCAATGCGCCGGAGAACGGCGATGAATACTTTGTTTTCTTCCAGCACACCTCACTCTACCTTGCCCTGGTACTAGCCATTCGTAAGCATACCCCACGGAGTCTTTTGATATCCTCAATCGCAGCTAGTGACGTTGGTAAGGTGGGGCCTTCGATTCCGGAATAATTATCTTTCTCGTCTGTCTGGTAACCTACCCCGTCTCTGTGGTATTGTACGCCTTCATTATGAAGCGCCTTAAGCTCTCCAAGAAGGAGATCGGAATTTTGGATCTATACTCATGGGAGAGCCTATCTCGAAGCCGGCAGCACCCAAGGACCAAGCTACCAGGGATGCTCCGGACTACTATGCTCATCTCACCACCGATCTCGACCCGGATACAGAGGTAGTGTTTGACCGGGACTCGGACTCGGAATCAACCGTTATGGTTCATGGCGAGCCTGAGGGATCTGAGTCCAAGAGAGAGCTTGACCGTGAGCCTACGTCCAAGACCAAGAAGGAGCCAAATGTGAGGTCGTTTGATGCAAGACTGTTATGTGAATGTTCTTACCTTTTTTGCTCGCAGACCGCCTTTGACTCGCAGGAGACTCTCAGGCTGAAGCCTAATGATTCTACAGTTTAGCCTTCAAGCTAGTCCTTCTGCTTTGAGCGAGCAGATAACGTCTCGAATGAACTGGATACGGTCCTGCCCTTGTAGTAATTTGAAGCTTGTTTGAAATAGAATTTGTTTATCTTTTCGTTATTGCAAGATCAATAAGTTGTGCATCCCAATAAGATCCGAGTCTGCTTACTCACTTGAGAATGAGACAGCACAATTTATCGTAAAAATTACGCATTTGCTGACCTATAGCTGTGACAAGGACTGATATTGGGCGCTTAAGTATGTGTACGCAGGTGTACGCTACTGCATCGTGATCGACGGCCACGTGGCAATTTGTGTCTTCTGTCTTCGTCATCAAGCGCGTGCCTTCCCATCGATCACCACCTCCGAGATACAAAAGCTTGAGCACTATGTCAGGGACACTGAATCTCTTTGTACGCTCTCCGGATACGCGTTCAGAGCGCAGAATCGATCCGCGCAATACCGTCGGCCAGCTCAAGGCACGGTCTTTCCTGTGAATGACATCCATCACGCGTTTTAATTGCGGACTTTATCTTAGAACAAGCTCGAGCTGATAACTGGGATTCCGGCCGCAAGTCAATCAATCACTTTGCATAACTCAGAAGATGACCCGCAAATCCTTGCCCAATTGAGCGACGATACCAAACTCGTTGGATTCTATGGACTGCGGGATTGGCAAGTGTTGAAAGTACGTCATATCTTCTGATTTAAGCCACTAGCACTGACCTGGATGGATATCCACGCCAGGTAGATGATTTGAATCCATCGGCAAGCCTCACTGGCCAGCTGACGGATGTATCGCAAGTCGACAAATTCGAGCTGAGCGATTCTGTCTATGCTGAAAGAACAGGTCTTTATTTCCCGCTGCGTTATCCAACTACGGCTTACCTTTTCATTAGACTCTATCCTTGCGTATAAGCAACGCCATAAAGTAGGACGATTTGCTGAAGGCGCACAGCAAGCTCCGAAGCCTGTGCCACATGTTGACATTCCCGTCGGAGCGCGCTGTGAAGTGGAATCCACGGAGCCTGGACTGAGCAAGCGCGGAACCGTGAGGTTTGTAGGTCAAACCAAGTTCGGCACCGGTGAAGGGATCTGGGTGGGAGTGGAGTACGATGAGCCATTCGGCAAGAACGACGGCTCGTAAGTTTTCATGACTTCGTTTTGTTTTTACTGTTTGACACTAATCCCATTGTTCTAGGGTACAAGGAGAAAGGTACTTCGAATGTCGCCCGAAGTATGGCGTCTTCCTAAGGCCAGAAAAGGTCAAGGTCGGAGACTATCCTGTTCTCGACCTCGAGATGGACGACGAAGAGATGTAGAAACGCCTGCAACGACTTCCTTTGAACATGTCTATCATTACCTTGTACTATTACTTCCTTGTGTATTGTCTAATTAGGCTGGAATACTATGGGACTCGCGTGAAGATTTCTCCAATGTACCAGAAGAACGCGAAGCATTCTGAGTGTCCAGCCTACGCCACAAATCGGCGCCGCTATGCGTCTAAGTAGTCTATACACATCTTACCCAGTGTCGTGTCGAGGGACGTCGTGAGAGAAAGTCATATAGTGCTTTTCAATTCTCTCTCCAATTGTGGGCACAATTGCAGCATCTGCAACACGGTGACGGTCAGCGCAAACCCGGCCACGAGTTGACGCATGCCTACCTGTAGACTGAAGATGAAGGTCAAAATACTGATGATCAATAATAAACACAAGAAGAGCACTTACAAGTCGTCATTGGTTCATCCGCAGATCGAATCTGCAGCTGCCGGTAGTACGCCCGATCGTGGTTACATTTATCACAAGATGCTGGGGAAAACCTCTGTGAGAATGACAACATAGAACATTGCGCGTATCATTACCGATAGTTGAGTCTGCATGCTTCCAAGTCTCTTCACCACCCAGAACATCGTCGATTTCCTTCCGTTTCATCTTTGTTCTTGAGGTCATCTAAACGCTCGGTCGTTCAAACCAGAAATGTCTTGCTCTAGACCGCGTAATCGTACTTGCTTCGTTATTGGGAACTCGTAGGGACATGTATTACACGCCCATTTGTTGTATCCAGTCTCAGAAGAGATCACCAATAAATTTGAGCAAGTTGGACAAAAAAGCATGATGGCAAGAAGATCGGACAAAATGGGAAGCGCCATGGTAAAATTCTGTGATTGGTCATAAATTTTATAGTCCGGTCATTTCCCTTGTTGATGATCACTTCGCCGTTCGTTCTGGGGCCGTTCGGGACAGCAGCCAACTTGGCCACACACCATCACCATCATGCCCGGTTTCTTCAATACCTTCAAGCAATTCAAGAGTTCCTCCTCATCCACAAGCGCTGATTTGAAAGAATATACCCGCCACTACTATCAGCATGATTCTCCTCCAGAATGGGCCCCAGCCCCTGAGTCCTCCGTACGCTACGGTGATGGTTTCCTCTGAACCCCACTCTCTAAAAATATCATCTAGCACCGATATGGGAGATTCGCAGAAGCATCTGAGCGCGATTTTGAACTTGCAGAAGCCTTCTGTGAACAAGTCCCGCCCCGCGAACCCCGATTGATACCGTCGAACGCGTTGGACCGGATTAAAGACGAGGGTGCTCGGTCATGGGGAATTGAGATCCCTCCTCCATCATCACGTTTTAAAGGAAGTATAGATAACATCGGAAAAGATTCGAAAGGGCGAGGAGTAGTCCAAGTTCGAACCGATTCAAAGTGCGGGGAAGTATGCCTGACGAGTAATCTTCCAATCATGGCTGGCATGTACGATGTGCAAGGTAAACTTGGAGTATATTTTGAGATTAATATTAAGAAAATGGATCACGGTGGGATCATTGCGCTCGGTAGGTCTATCTTTTTGCCCTTGCGCCACATTCAACTCACTCATTGCCCATCTACTAGGTACGGCATGCCTTCCTTACCCGGACTGGCGCTTTCCAGGATGGAATAGGCTAAGTGCTGGTCTCCATCTTGATGATATGCGCAAGTTCTGTGAAGACCCGGAAGGCGGCCGAGACTACGACTCCAATATTTCCAAAAATATCCCCTGGAGACATCGTCGGATGTGGCTACGAGTTTTCCACAGGTGCAATATTCTTCACGTATAACGGTATCCGACTAGCCAATGCATTTTCTGGACTCTACCTTCCTCGAAGTAAACACGACGTCTTCGCCGCCATCGGCGTAGAGAAACACTGCGAGTTTGAGGTCAATTTTGGTGGAGATCTATTCAAATGGCCTGAAGCGAACGAGTGGCAATGGAAGGTGGATGGATTGGGTCATAGATTCGCGGATACGAATCAATTTGGGGATGACCTGCCCGCATACAGTGAATGAACGTTGTGTTAATGACTACGCATATTTATTCATTATAACTAAACTCGGTCTCGTGTAATCTCCAGGTTCCCTAGGATGTCAGAAATCTTTGTGGACGCATGCTTGGAGAAAGATGTGCAGAAGAGAGTGGGCGTTTGAGCTGGAGTCATATTCTGGAACGTGTGCTTGACTCCCGCTATTCTTCTCTGATGCCCCCGTCGGCGTCGTACCCCCCTGGTGGTGATACCTTTCGAGAGCGCGTCCCACATAAGAGTACTCAAGCCTTGCGTTTCCAAACGGCATGCTGATATCAAATTTACGAACCGAGCTCCTGGGATACGAATCCGTGATTGGTTCTTTGGAAAGTGCGACTACATTGATGGACCTAAGGACGTTCTGAATATAACCGGAGTCGTACTTATTACTTTCAACATCCAGGTAAAATTGCCTGAGCCTCTCATTGTCGAGGGTTCAGAAGTCTTACGTTGCAATTTCCAGTGGCCTGAATATGACCACCTCCCAATGCGGGTCCTGAGAAGATGCATCAACGCATGCCAGCCACACGCGCCCAGCTCGCCCGAAACGTTGATATTGTTGACCCTAATATGCGCCACCTCACTCGGTTTAGATACCAACTACTTCCTTTCCGCCTCTCGTTCCATTAATGCCACCATCTATAGAATATACCTGTCTGTGTTCCATGTTCTGTTCCATGTTCCAGTGCTCTCAGTTTGGCCCCCCCACACCATCGTAAGTTATCTCATCTCGTCTGAATGCTCATCGGCGATCACGAAATGCCATTTTCCCTCAAGCGCCATCTCGCAAATAAAAATAATAAATAAATCGTTAAACATCTGTCGTTACAACGTCGTGAAGATCGTGCAAAGAAGTAACCAGGGAGGCCTTGATTTCTAATAGTGTGTCTTCATCCAACCTCAATTGCTCAACCGACACCCTCAATTGGCTGATCTCGCTGTCAATAGGACAGTCGTTCTCATTCTGGCAAAGGGCTGTTCTCCCGAGGTTCTTGTCAAGCGGACCTAGATACAAGTAGACGATCATCGACACACACCTGTCGGGCCATTGAACTAGAAGCACTCTATGTTGAAGAAATAGAACTACCTAGGATCGCTGGTAGGGTATCTCTCGTCCCCCAGCGTCCTCGCCAAGAAAGCCAATTTGTCGATTCAGACGCTTGCTGGTCGCCTCCGATGCCTACTCCTCCAGCATCGGTGGACATTCTCGAAGAGGAGGCATCATACCCTATACATATAGTTCAGGACAAGATGGACTCTCAATGACCGACAGTATCACTTACAATATCCACGGAAGTTCCGCGTCACATCCCACAAGGGACCGGCATCCGTATTATCAGCGAGAAGCCCCAAGTCGCGTCATTATAAGCAGTACTGATGGGGTCGAAGAAACGTAGGGAAGATACTCTTGTCTTCCCGCCGTGGCATAATTCGCGTGAGATCCGGTCGCAATGTACACGACTGGTCGGCCATCAATGGACTGCAATGCGTTGAACGTGTACGCGTGACCCCCAGAATGAGCAGAGAGATAGATGTTCTGCGGGATGCCGTTGATGAAGCGGATCATGGTGTGCTCCCAGTCGCCGACATGGTTGCCCCAGTGGAGCCCAAGGAATGGAGGTCCCTTGTTGAAGTAGTAGAAAAAGAAGTAGCCTATGTGTACTACATCATTTGATTTGATTGATTTCGTTGCACCTTGGGCCCAGGACTAGGTGCCTGGTAAGAAAAATAGCCAAGAAGATGCGCCAGTGACTGTCGTTGTACGTCTTCTGATCCCAGCTGACCCCCTGCAGATCACAGTGGAGTGCATCGTTGCC
>RZIO01000009.1:2217675-2231537 GCA_004338095.1 Gloeostereum incarnatum
CCACGGCCTTTCCTTGGGCCCAAGGAAAGGGCGGTCGCTGGGGTGCTTCTAGTAACTATCAGAGGTCAATCGATTGCGTACTTGACCTGGACCCCCCCCCCCTGGGCCAGAGGGACGCGAACCTGCGAATCATGTGCACAGCTGAAACTGTAACTTCTGTAAGCCGTGCAGGGAGAGTGGCAGAAGTTGAAAAGCCCAGAGTCTAGAAATAACCAATGAATATAATCCGACGGGCCTCTATTGATATAAACGACGATTGTAGTATGCGAGTGTCTTGTCCGGTCTTGTTATACAAATTGTACCATCCATGCCGCTTGTCACCCTCAATCAACGATGCTTAGCTCCTTCGTACGAGCTTTGGCAAAGTCATCCTTGTAGGTGTTCCAGATCCTTCAGGGGTAATAGTGATATAAGAAATACGGGGGGGAGAGCAGGGATAAGAGAGAAGAAACGTACCGCGTGAGTTCCTGGATGTAAAGCTTCTGCACCCGCATGATCTCATCAATGTGCGGTTGCTCTGACTTTTCAACATGTATTGGGTTTCCGACTGCGAAGTAGGCAGTCTCAGTAGTGGACTTTGCGGACACATGCGGTAAGTTACTCACTGACTGCTACGATCCGCCGGCGGTAGGGCATCAGTCCCAAGTTATCTAAGGGTAGGGGATGAGACGGATGGAAAGGGATAACGGGGGCTCGTGAAGCGTACAGTTAAGTAACCCACGTCCGTGGAAAAGGGGCAACGTGAACCCAAAGACGGACTGAAACTTTTTCTGGAGAGCGTATACCGTTGTACCTTTCTCATTGGGCATTTGCTCATAAATCTGGAAGGAGATATTGTCAGAAAGCCACGGGGAACGAACATCGAATTCCTACGTCATTTTCTCCGAAGGAAAATACTGGGACCAGAGAGGCGCTATGTAGACGATCAGACTGGGTTGACACCTATAGGCAGGTGTGCACTGTACCCGTGTTGTATTGCTACTTTGATGAATCCCAACCTGAGGCAGGTACAGCTTAGGGTTAAGATCCTCATGGATAGACAACAGTTCAGCTTACCGTCTACGTAGCGTCAGATCCGCCGTTCCAGGACGGGCACTCAGACTCTCCGCGGCACCACCAACGACAATTATGATCGCTGAGCCGGCACCGGCCTTCAAGACATTCGAACAGGATTTCTTGCTGACGCTGCAAACGCCCATCGCCATGATGATATCTCGGTAAAATGGCGTTTGAAAGTTAGTTGCAAGTGTCAGGAGATGAGGCTTGATTCCGGGGAAGGCTGCTGAGAAGCCCGTAGCTATTGCAATGCATCAGAGACAGTCAACGCACGAATGTGACGCTTACCTTCCGTCCCAAAAATTGCCTGGGCTCCCCTAACGAACCAGACCGGGTGAGCGAGCTGCCACGTAGCTGATTAACACCGACGATAACACGCACATTCCAATGATTCCTGTATAACGTCTGGTAAGCCGCAGCAAGGAATGAAACGATGAATGGTGCAAGCCTCACCGTGAGGGTGGTAACCAAAGAGATATGGGCGATCCGGAGGAAGGTCAGCCTCCTAGCAATAAGATTTGAGATTGAGGGGGCAAGGACAACGATAGTGTGATGTTAAGGCGGACCTTGATAAACCTGCGCCAGTTAGAGTTGAACCTGTTTTTCGAACAGAGCCTGAAACTCACGAAGCCGGGTAGTAACTAGAGAAGTACTTCCAGAAACTCAAGGATCGAAACCATGGGCTGGTCCGTCCTCCATGTTCGGGGGCCTGGTCTATCCAGCGGAACCATATCATGTACACTGTCAGGAACGGCCAGAGTGGTGGAAATGAGCTAGGTCAAAGGTCCGGGGTCAGTTACGCAGAAACGAGTTATCAACCGATTCTTCTTGTTCCCCAAGGCACACACGTAGCATGCCGGGATGACCGGGCACGATAGAACGCGTGAAAGGGTTGCTTCCAAGTGTCCCTGGGGAACCGAATAGGTCACCGGAAGACCAACATGGCAACATACCACAGAAATAGGAAACACGCGATCGTCAAGGGGATCATGATAGACCAAATCGCGACCGCGAGCATCTGCAGTCTCCTTTTCCGAGGGATTTGCGCAGGAACGAAGCTGTTTGAGACCGTTACATTTAGATGAGTTACGCAAACAAAATGATCACAAACTCGATATTAGCTTGCAAAGAATCCGTGACTGGCTTCAAAGGCGCGGTACTCAACAACGAGAGACGATCTTTAAGCGAAGCGGCGGAAATTGTTCTGGTGGAAGCGGAGAGCATTCCTATGGACTCCATAGTTTGAAAACGTAGAATTGACGCCACACTTGCTGAATGCTAGATGATACAAAACGTATCACGGAATAGTGAGTGGGTAAGGTAGAGCTAGAGGTCAAAATTGAAGGCAAGGAATGTCTCTCTCCCGCTCAACGCCCGTGTGATGTGTTGTCTGACGTCAACACCCAACACGTGATAGAATGCGACTATTTCAAGGCGAAGGTAACGTGGAAAATCATATAATTTGAATAAATTCAAGAAAGATACATGCAACTAAATATCCCAAGACTGTCTCAAAAACCCAATGAAAAAGAGCGAGCTACAGATACAGAACGAACGTGATTGCAATACAACAAGGGAGTGACGCGGTGCACCGTGGCGAAGGCAATGAGAGACAGGAATGCGAAGAACGAAAATTGAGATATGTGATGTAAAAAGTGTGATAGATCAAACAAACGATGGATGAATCCACGTGAGGTTGGCGTTGCTTTCATCGCACAGTGGGCATTTGTGTTTTGTGTTCATCTCATGAGCGATACATCTGCAGGAGGCCAGTAAGAGACTGTTGACATAGCGAGAAAGAGAGAAATAACATACGATTCACAGAACAAGTGGCCACACATCGGTGCCACAAAGACAGTTGGAGAGCAATGGCAGACAGGGCAAACAATGGAAGGTATATCTTCATCGTCGAACACTTTTTTTCCTCCCTGCTCAAAGGTGTCCAAGGGCCTGCCAGGCCATCCGACATAGACAGTGCCGGACTCAGCGATCTCGCCGGAGGTCAATAGCGTGTGCTCTAAGAGCATGCTGCTATCTTCCATAGACGCACCAGAAAGAAGTCGGGATCCGTTGCGCAGCGCACATCTAAGAAATGACGAAACATTAGCAAGGATACGACAAAGGAAGGAAGGAAGACATACCCATTACCGATCTTCAGAGGGTTGAGTGAGAAGTTGCCTCGCGAGTTGATGTGGGCGACTACGGAGCAGTTGTCCAGGCAGACGTCGTCTCCCAATTCGATGAGATCAGGCTCCGTTAACAAGCCAGTCTTTCCACCAGGATACATGGATACGTTCTTCCCGATCTTGCCACCCAATGCGCGATAAAACCAGACGATGTACGCAGTGCCCGTGAGAGGAGCCAACACACCACCATTGCCATATCCCTTGTAGATTGGGCGGGAGAGGGTCAAATGGAGTTGCCACCTCTGGCAGTAGCTGCTGGTGTCCCAATCATATCTTCCGGGCTTCCTCTGTCCGATGACAATCCACTTGGTGGCGATTACCCACGACAAGGAGAGGAGAGCTTGCAGGTTGAGAACGATGACGAAAATGCAACCGATGAGTCCAAAGAGAGTGCCATAGCGATACCACTTTTCCACGGCGAAAATACGGTCATGGAAGTGGATATGGCACAGCTTCAAGATCTGAGCACCGATAACGGCGCTCATAGACCAGTAGGCAGCTGACAAGGTGGCCACGGAGGCTTGAATGAAGAGGACGATGGGGTACGGGTAGACGAAGTAGTTGGCCTGACGCTTGTGATACGCACGTCCGAATGGAGTGGTCGTGTCGGTCGTGGGATCGAAGTCTTTTGTTCCCCTGCTAAAGCACATAGCTTCGCCGCCATCTGAGAGATATCCTGTGAGCGATAAGAAGGATGACAATAATGAAATGCGCATACCATTGCCCATCCATGTGGATCCATCTTCATAAACACCATCACGTTTGCCGAGGGCACCAGAGCCCATCACAGCCCGTCTACCGATTGTAGTACCAGGAAGTAGGACAACGCGATCTGCAACCATGGCTACACAAGGGAAGGTAAGTGAGGAAATCCTGAAATGTAGTGTGGTTTATAACGTACCTCCATCTCCGACAACAATCTTCGCCGCACCCAGGGAGTCTGAAGTGAACACTTCCAAGCGGGAACCAAAGACGACGTCGTTTCCAATTTCCAAAAGCTCAGGTTCAGGGCAGACGAGGCCTGATCCGGGCCAGTACACTCGCTGCCCGATTTTCGCACCCATAGCTCGGTATACGATCTGTAGATAGAGACGTGAGATGACTGTTTTTTAGCATCGAGGAAAGAATGAAACGTACAGATACGATCTCGTAATGCGTGCCGAGTATAGAGAAAGCACCCTTGAGTTTCTCGCGTGACAAGAGCTTGGAAGTGAGGTAACGTCTGAGGAGGTAGAGCTGGGTGAACTCCGAGGCTTTGCATGGTTTGTTCAAGCCGATCAAACGCTTGAATATGACGCCGAGAACGAGTTGGATGAGAGGCGAGATAACGACGCGAAGGATACGTGCGAGCACATGATAGCCAACACGCGTCGGAGAGGCAAACCACCGGATAACAGACTCCAACGAGTTCATACCCCTCTTAGAAACAAAGACTTGGTCCAACATCAACCACAGCGCCGCGAACCAAGGAATGTCTAAGTATTGCTCATGAGTATTCGAGGTAGCCAGAAAGAAACTCGATGCACTCACAAGATACGAACATCACGAAAGCCATGATGGGCCAAACGACGAAGAGCTTCAGAAGGAAGTGAGGTTCGCGCATCAACGTACGGTTGTAATCCTTGAACTCCGGAGGGGATGGAGGATCGTGCGAAGATGCGTGAGGTCCATAGACAGCATTCTCTGCAATATTCGCACCGGGAGCGATCACAGTGTAAGTGTTGATGGTCGCTCCCCTGCCGATCGTTACGTTGTCTAGGCGGAAGCATCCTTCTCGGTCGACGCAGAATCCACGAACCAAGGCTGCATCAATGCGGACATCATCTTCAATTGTGAGGAGATCATATTCGCCGAGCTTGGTCTTGCCGTCAATGATGACGTTCTTCCCGATATGAGCGCCGAGCAGCCGGGCGTAAAAGAGCTCTAAGGCGGGATGAGCGGAGAAAATACCACGACCCGCTGCCCGGAGGCTCTGATTGACGATCCAGTAACGAAGGTAGTACGTGCTCCACCTGTAGAAAGTTAGTCGAAAGGTTTTCTTGGAAACATATGGAAACATACATCTTGTACGTGCCAGGCTTGTATCTTCCAATGACAATCCATTTAAAGATGATGGATCCAATGGGACATATGATCCGAGCGCCAAGTCGGCCCGTCGAAAGAGCTGTTAACAGTGCAACCATACGAAGGAAGTACGAACGATCAATGACTGGCGCGAGATATTGAAGAATGAACAAAAGCAAGGACCCTAAGAGGTAAAATAAGTATCACCAAAGAGCAGAAAGAAAGACAAAGATGCGTACATGTAACCGCCGCTTTGAAAGGGTAGAAGAACAGAATAGGAATAGCCTGAACAATCAACGATACCGGGTGTGTTTGACCGCGTGACATCATATCCGTCTCCCGGCTGAACCGAAACGCTCTCCGTGTACATCGCGCTGGGATTTGTCGTTGGTACCAGAACCTCCAATGACGCTCACATCGTACAATGTCTCGCTAGGACTGGGTGGTTCCTCGTTGTCGATGTACGCGGCGATACCCTCGATGGTGCTGTTAACGAAGATGATAGACACAGGGACCACCACACCGGCCTTCTTCTTCAGTGCATAAGAAAGCTTGCCTAACAGAAGGGAGTTTCCTCCTAAGAGGAAGAAGTCCGACTCCCCAATGATGATGGCTGCGTCGACGGCCAATAGCTCGGCGACAACATCCCGAACAATGACCACGGTGCGTGACATCGCGGAGGTGTTCTCCTTGAGAACCTCTTCCTCCATGCGATTGAAGTCAACGTCCCCAGACGCTGTCCTAGCGAGCGGGCGTGGGAGGACATGGATGGGGTCGGGAATGGAGTAGCCAGGGAGCGTTTCAGATAGAAAATCCTTAAGTGTCGTCGATGAGCAGTTGGAGTTGTTTGAGATCTCGACGAAAGCTTCGGGGGGGGTACCGTCGAAGCGGGAGCGTACAGCGGCATCCTCGATTCCATCCAAGCACATCAATGTTTTCTCGATCACAGAGAGATCGGCGTGGACCTTGCGACATGCGATGGGATCGGTGAGCGCAGCCATTGGACTGGGTACCTCTGCCTCAAAATGCCTCTCAGAGACGTGAACACTGTCGGAGAGGCGACCAACGCCTAATCGGTTGGCGAGTTTGATCCGCAAAGGCTTTCCAGCGCTAAGAGAAGGGTGAAATATGAGACATCATAAAACCGAACGAAGTACACTAACCTGTTCTTTGGCAAGTCGTCCATGTAGACGACGAGGAACGGCCATTTGGACGGATGCAAGTGCTCACTGGATATCTCGATTAGAAGGAGGAACGAGTTGAAGAGCGCGGGGACACGCACTGGAGCAGATCCTGCAGCTGAGAAAGACCGAGACGAGGGCGATCAGCAATGGGTACAATAATGACACCGATGGTCTCCTGGAGCACCTCGTGCTCGACTGCAAACGCCAGAGTTGTCTGAAGAAGCCAAGTCAATTGGTTAAACCACCACGGAACTTCATTAGAGAAGGACGTACCTTGACATACTCCTTGGCGGCGGTGACGATCGCTTCCTCAATCTCGAACGGAGAAATGACCTCTCCGCCCTTGTTGATGATCTCCTTCGACCGGCCTGTGACATACAGATAACCGTCGGCATCCATGTATCCGACATCACCTCCGTCAAACCACCCCTCACTCGAGAAGGCAGAGGTGTCGAGGGCAGCGGTGATGTCAGAAGAAACTTCGTATCCGCTGAAGGTGGGAAGGCCACGGACGCAAACGGCACCGGTCTGACCTTGAGGAAGCTCGCGCTCGAAGTTGAAAGGGTCACGAATAGACATGTACGGCCCGCAAGCGAGGCCAGAGCATCCAGGTCTATCGAGCTTGTAGTCCTGGAGAGGTGTGCTGATAGGCATGCATCTACAATCATGTTAATCAGTAAACTGAGAAAGAAAGACAGAGCCGACAAAAACTCACTCTGTCATTCCGTAAGAGGGCAAAACAACCGCGCCGTCGAAGCGTTTTTGAAGGCTGACCGCAAGGGAGGGGAGGAGTCCTCCAGCGGCGTTGCAAATCATACGAATCTTGAGGTCCGCAACACCTTCAGGCTCAGACGTCAAGACCGTGTGGTGGATAGTCGGGGCAGCATAGTACCTACATAGAACGCAAAGTTAGCGCGAAACAGACAATGGTTTGGAAGCGACGACTTACCAGGTAGCCTGAAGCTCAGAGGCGAGATTCCAGAACACGATGGCATCGAAGCCGGCGCACATAATGGCGCTTCCACCAGAAAGCATGGGCGCCCATAAGTTGCGAATGATTCCACCGACGTGGAAAAGAGGCATCATATTCACTGAAAGACAAGTCTAGATTGGCACTGGGAGACGGCTTGAGAACAAAGAACGCACTGTTGACATCACTAGGCTGGAGATTCCACGACTCGACAACAGCCCAAGTACCCACGATGAGATGCCTCAAAGTGTACGGAACGACCTTCTTCTTCCCGCTGGTCCCTGAGGTATGCAGAACGAGAGACTGGTCATCCATGGAGTGAAGCTGAGAGGGGATACGAATCTCTGTATCAGGAACGCCCATAACAGACATGTCGAAGAGGCCAGCTGGGCCAGAGCTGCGTTCATCTACGAAGATTACGTCGCAGCCCAACTCCTCGCTGAGAGACTGCAAGTCAAGACGGCGCTCGGCTTGCCTAGTGGTGACAATAGCCTTCGCACGAAGACGTTCGGCATCCTCTTTGAGCTCCTGCGCTGTGCAGCTGGCATTGACGGGGGCACATGTATGGTAAGACGCAAGAGCCATGAGAGCGAGTGCGTTTTCAGGACCTGTCGGAAGGACGATCATGATGCGATCGTTAGGTCCCAAGGGTTTGCGCCCTTGCGAGTTGGGCAAGACAAAGTCGGATACGAACTGATGTGCTGTGTTGTGAAATAACGGAGGTCTAGAAGAGTCTGGCGAGAATATGGCTGGAGAGGGTGTTGAACACAGGCAATCTAAAAGAGAAGAAACATTTGACCCCTCTAACTTCGAAGCAAGGAAGTCGCCGAGAGAGAGACGCCAGAGGGAGGAGAGGGATGAGTGCGCAAGAATGTAAGAGGAATGGACATGATGGACGAGAGTCTAATCTAAATCGTAAAAAAATCTATGAGTGGATGGTATGTTAGAGAGGGGAGGTGAGTTGCGAAAGTCGGATTTGACTGGACTTTATACATAGAATAGACTCCTAATACTCCTAACGATCGGATTGGGAGGATTCGTGAGTTTATGAGACATGAAGAAAAAAAAGGGTCAAGAAATGGGAGGACACTCATGTGAAGCATTTTTGAGGAGCCTCAACCGATACGAGGAGATTCCGAGTATGAAGTAGACGAGTTATCGTCGCCTCACTGGTGACTCCCGAGGCAGTCTCTGAGGGAAACTTTTTGAAAACAGCCTGTCACTACAGTCTCTTATCCGTCTGGGTACTTCCTAGTCAAGTCTTTGACTAAAATGGTATTATTTCGCGAGAAATCAGCCATCGTAGGTACCGGTGGTACTCCGGTCGCGCGCAGAAATTTTGGGAACCAGATTCCAGGAGAAACACGATCGGACGACGGACGTTACGGACGTGGCTCGGTGGCTGTGCAGCAATCGGACATTTACGCCGCGGAACCTATTACTACGGTGGCGCAAAATGGCAGGCTTTCCTTCGTACTGCAGTAAGATAGCTAGACTCTTAGTGCTTCATGAGAGGCATTATTTCCTGACTCTTGCTATGCACGATGCCGGATAAGTAGTGCACTGAGTCTCTGGAGTAAGCATGGTGTGTATGTCTCATGTAGACGATCGAATTACTTATCGAGGCGGACTCCTTTCAGCTCGTCGATCAATGGCCACCTCGGAGTCCTCAAATCGGACCTCCTAGACTGCTCTAGCCGTCGATTTCAGGGGACGGGCGTTAACGGAAGCTGGCTGCAACGCCATAATCAGTCCGTGACGAAGTAGATCTTGATTTCGTGCAGATGTTTAGCAGTAACATAGCGGGCTTCATTATTTTACAGAGGTATAGTCGCCGACTAAAGTGCTCTTGCCGCTCGGTATCCTTTGTACTTGCCCGGATCGTCACAGCAGCTGTGCGACAATCTTATCCTAACACCAATGAAGGTTCGGAATGTCCTGTTCTGAGCCGCAGCCAGCCGATTCCACGCAGGAAGAAATATCCCGATGGTCGTCTTAAGTATTCAGCGCACCCGCAAAAGGCCGTCGCTTTTGAAGTGGATCGTGTCTCTCATTCAGCTTTGACGCTATCCTCAATGGTGATCTATCGGTTTCTGAATCAGGGGTCCGTGCAATCAGGAATTCTTAGGAGCCTCGTGGCGTATTGGCGCTTCTGCGTCCAGCTTTGTGACGTTGCGACCTAGAAAATCTTGGACTGGCCCAAGCGCACAATAAAACTAGCTCGAAAAGGAAGAAAATCATTAGGATACAAAAAACGCCTTTTATGAATCGTACTGGCTCCATAGGACGTTTCGTAACCTGTCTTCTGGAATACATTTCCGCAGCTTATCGTAGTCATACCAAACCACGACTTCATTTGAGTGCGCAACGAACGCTCTTTGAGCTAAAGAGTATGCTGATGCCTTGAGATGAACCTCTGAGAGGTCGATTTGCTTGTGCGATTCCGCAGAGGATCGATGAGGTTTGTGCGCAATCAGAAGCTGTCGCCAAGTACTAATGAACACGAGGGGTTCAAAGTATGGAAATTATCCACGTACGGTATCCGGATACGTCACGGGGCGCTTGAACCTGACTTCAATCGACTTGAGGATGAGGGAAATCCCTTGGCCTCGCAACATTCTCTGGGCCTCTTCTTTCCCGCCTAAGGTACGTCCGAGGTGATACATCCAGTGTATGCGGCTCTATGAGATGAAGACGCGTAAGATACAGAATCAGCTGGTACACCTACATTGATTGACCTACAGATTCAAAGAATCGTACTGAACACGTTGGATGTTACGGTGTAAACATTCTGTGAACATCTTGGAAGCGTCACGCACCATATCGTACGTTGTTGACGTGTCTATGATTAAGAGCTGATCAGTAAAATTCAACAGAATCGTACGAAAGCGTTGAGTACTCACTGGAAGGAATCGTGATCACCCCATACAATAGCCTGCTCCCAAAAGGTCTCCGGGAGAAAAACCGGCGCTCAACAGCTTTGCTTCCGCCTCCTGCCTAGGTTCTGGTGGAACATCGTCCGGAGACTCTGGTCCCTGTGTACCTGGCGGTATGTGATACGGAGAATTGGGATCTCTGAATTCCGCCTGCAATGCCTATGATGGATGTAAAAGGGATGTGATGACCTGAAGAAGGAATGACTTATGCATGTATGGTATGTCTGAATCTATGCTGTCGATGAGTATAATGATTGATAGGACCTCGCCGGACTGTACGCGTCAAGCGATACATATTCTTATTATTCTGCAGTGTGGTTGCTGAGAGTTGAGATGACTCAAGAGATTAGAGACCGGTCCGAATGAACCTTGGTTACCTCGGTCCACTATGTTCGTTACCTCCGACTTGCCACGACCAACATTCAACTTAAAGCAAGCTTCTCAAAGCTCAGGTCCCATCTCTCCATCTCGTACTTAGTAGAAGTACAGAGATCGGATTGTCTACTTTTTACACCAGTACCCAGACCATGTACATACGTACGTAACATCGCAGCACGATCGGTGAGTGCACTCTCAGGCTCATAGTGCGGATTGAGCTCAGAGCTCAGTCCCAAATATCCGATCTCAGATTTATTTTCGACCAGATAGCCAGCGGAACTATTTGGAAGATATTTTAGTACACCATCCTTCTCGAGCAACTAACAGAATCAGGCATGTCCGTGCGCCTGTAATATAGATGACTACTCTGGATGTTCCCGACTGCCGGGGTCGGTCGACGGTGACTACGGACGACCCAGCTCGCTTTCATCATTGCTTCACAATCTCGACGGCTGATATGCTTCCACTCCCGCCATGAAGGCTCACGATGGTCTGACGTTGAACCCGGTCTTGATCAGGCCTAGTTCATAGATGCTTTCGAGGATAGCGTGTCTTATCCGTGTCTTGCCATCCTCCGCGGAGTACAGCTACCTGCGCCGCAAGTCTTTTGGTGTATGCCTAACCTTGACCATGATCTCGCGTATTTGTTATGGGAGCATTGCGGCGATATCTGCAATCTCATACACGCTTGCGAGCCTAACGAAGTTGAAGAAGTCGTTGCGGGAGCGAGACCCTGCGTGACCGGAAAGGCTATCTTGTTCCCGGGTGTAGCCTTTCGTATCGCGTTCTTGATGGGTAAAACGCTCACTTTCAGCTTACTTATGTTAGGACATCAGATCGCCAAGGCTATTATTATTATCGGCGATCTTCAATTGCGCGACGCTCTTGATCCCTCTCCAAAGATATCCTCGGACCAGATAGTGCTATACTTTCATATCAAGTCGTGAGCCACTCTCTTTCTCTCACACGGGATAGGCTATTCACTTATATCTCGGCCTTCCTGTAAACGTTCAAGTTTCAACGAAATCTCCGTTGCCCGGTAGGGCTGAAGTTCCGTTCACTTGCGCTCGTTTCAGTGATACCAAAATCATTATGCCGAAATGGCCAGTGACTCGCTGAATATTCTACAGAGCATCAACTCTGACGAGAGATTTTATACCCGGTATTAGCTGCTCCGGTTCATGAAGTAAAATAAATGACCGACATCTATGCGTTCTCACTGATCTAAGTTGGCTTCTGGGGCTCTCGATGCTTCTGTGAGTTCCTCGCCTCCTGGGTTTTTCCTGTACCGGGTAAAATGATATGGCGAGATAGATCTACAAGATTCTTGAACATAAGAGTGAACGAGAAAGGAAAGAAGAACGCTCGTGGGTGAATGCCGTTAGAGGCTTGATACCACTGGCAGCTGCCAACCGAGCGAGATGGATCTACAGGATTCTTGACCAGAAGAGTAACAGAGAATGGAAAGAATCCTGGGTGAGTGCCATAAAACGCTTTGATCACACTGACAGCTGCCAACCGAGAGGATATCGTCGTTGACGCATTTCGTGCGACTTTATTTCTCGCAGAACGAGACTTCCCACTCCACAGGTCAGGATAATAAATCTGCTGTTCGGATAGCACTATTATTGGCGAAAAAAGACCGCTGGCATTTGACGGGGGAAATTTCAGCTAATTCCTCGCCAGAACACTCGTCACTAGTGATGCAAATGCGCCATATGCAAGTCTTGTCTTGGCGTGAATCGCATCCCTTCCCCGCTGTGTTTTAGAAGATAAAGTTTCGAGCACTGTGTGAGAGTGGAGTGGATGTGGTAAAAAAAGGTTGACGCGACACGCCCCAGAGAGAAAGATAGAGATTTGCACGCAGAACTTAACAGCTATGGATCGAACTGGTTGTTATTCGTCGAGAAAGGCCGAGACGACCCACCATAGTGGGATCAACATATGCAGGTACACGGCCTTACACGGCTCATAGAAGAGTGTATTTCATTGAAAGTATACTACCTGTTATTCGGTACTTCAGTCGCCATCTCATCCCGCCATCACGGAGTGTAGCCATTGTTCGACGTATGGTAGGCACTTCATGGCATCATGGGCGACTCCCGGAACAACCGTAAGGGTAGAGCGTACGCCACGGCCCGCGAAAGCGTTCCTTAGCCACTTGATTCTCTCTACCCTTGTCAGTCCGGCGCTCGCTTCAGCACTAGTCGGGGTGTGTACAGTCTCTAACAGTTCGGTATCGGTATCTTTCTCTCCGACGATGAACTGGATACCAACTCGGGACAACGCCACAAAATCAGGGACCGTGGAGATACGAAAGACATCTAGGATGTCTCTGATTCCCGCGGGCCACGGCAAAGTTTGGTCTGGAGCGGTGAATCGTCCTGGGGCGCCGATTGATACCGCCAGGAGCCTCTCGGGATGGAGGTAGAGAAAACGGTGGGCAAACTGGCCCCCACCGCTAAATCCGTGCATGTAGAATCGGTCCGTTCGGATGCGATAGGTGATCGCGGCTTGATCGATCATAGATAGGAGGATGATGTCATAGCGGATATCCCTGTACAAGACGGACTTGTAGTTGTTGATATCCTGAGGATCTATGATGCCTGCAGGGAAGAGGGGACAGAGTAGAACAACGTTATGGGTGTCACAGAAATCCTTCATCTTGTTGAGATATCCTCCTGTCTGACGGCGAGTGCCGTGAACCACGACAAGGAGAGGAAGCGAAGGACCGTCAAACCGGTGCTTCTTAGGGACATACAGCCCGAAAGAGAATCTTTGGTCGGCGGTGGATGCAAAGAAAGGCGTTCTACCGGACAAGAGCCGGACGTGAGGATGGTTGGAAGGAAGATGCTGGACGTTCTTTAGCATGATGGTGGTTGAAGGAAGAAAGGCGCTGTGTCGTCGTAGATTCTCAATCACTGTTCAGGATCAATCAGTCTCAGATCAGCCCCACACGTGGTAATGACATTGCCGGCTATTGCTGATTTGAGGCGTACTTGTTTTCTCTAGAATGAAGTTTCGTGTTGTGAGCAGAAAATTCAAGGGGTAGTCGCGGGTGAAGAGTTAGGTAGATGTAGGTTAGGAG
>RZIO01000009.1:2231580-2247206 GCA_004338095.1 Gloeostereum incarnatum
TGGCGAAGTCGTGGAGTCAAGAGGTAACAGGATATTGTTCCGTAAGGCTGGAATTATCTAGCAAGATCGTTTCGCTCACCAGTCACTGAGTAAGAATGTAAGAGGATGAAAATACTCCAACCTCCCCACACTTTACGTGTCAGTGGTTGCTACCGAGATAAATCGAAGAGTGGCGTAAACTACAGTAAAGAGGGGTATTTATTAGGAACTTGGTTTTGAAAGTGGCCGACTAAGCTCGTTGGAGGTTATGAAGTATCGTTTGGAGGAAAGAGAACCCACAGTTGCGGGTGGCAGAAATTCGATTCATTTGAGCTGTGGTAAGCCTTCGCTGCGCGCGCTGGCGACCTCGAATATCCGTCATAGACGTTCGTGAACTGACTGTTCGGTTGATTTTCCCGTGGGCAGCGCCTCAACGCCTGCGGCCGCTGATCGGCGCTCGCAGTTTTTGTCAGCGTCGATCTATATGTAAGTACTGTGAGAGAACTTGAACTGAGAAGATTGAAGTCTGATTCATGGAAGATAAGCTGCATCAGAGTGCAGAAACACGCGCCACGACCTCTCGAAAGCCCTCGATCTAGACTGTTGCTTTGAGCGCTGATCGTATCCGCAGCGGCGCAGCAGTGTTAAATTGAGGCTCCCATGAGCTCATGTCGCGCGCTCTAGTACGCCTACCCTGGTCACTACGAAGTTCGCGGCACCGGGACAGAATTCCGACCAGAAAGAGATCGCTGTGAGTGACGGTGAGTCCGTGGATACGCAGATTTTGTGGTTCCACGGTAAAGAGAAGTAGACGAAATAATAGGTTTACAGTAAAGATGGCAGGAGCCGTTATCGCCAAGACATTCCCGATAAGTGTCTGGTTGTAGTGATAAGGAGCAGAAGAGCGAAGGATGAGAGCCGAAATACAGTGTATTTGAGCATGAATGCATGCTGTCCCGACTCCCTGCCACTATCAGTGAATGAGTCTCACTCGCTGGAAGCTTGCAAGCGGATCGGAAGTACTATTTACACATATTTACGCCGGAGATCGCTTGTGACGTGTTCTGTCACTCCTTTACCCGAAGTTTTGCTTCTATGTGCAAAACGCCTTTCTCTGGAAGCGATAGCTCTGGATAACGGCTAAAAATGACGTTCCCCACGGGCGTCACTAATGATTTCGGAAATTTCATACAATTTCCAGTACAGTGCTCCTTTGGCATGTTTTCGACTAGTAGTCTTCTTCCGCCATAAACTGCTTTTTTGATCACTTCGAATGATGAACTCCGGTTTCTATGACATAGGCTCTTTTCCGTTACTTCACCTTACACGTTAGTGTCCATTACATGTGTGTCTGAACGAACTGGTTCAACTATTTCTCCTGGAAACTACTGTTCCCGTTCAGTATAGTGTCCCAGAGTCCTATATCTGACTGAATGTTACAGTAACTGATGCGTGGATAGATTGCACCCTTCTATCTGTCCACGATTTGTTCCGGGACTTCGGTCCATGTAACGTGTCTGGGAGGATGCAAAGAACCGACGCGGACTCGGAGACGCCTGCATTCCCAGCTCCACAAACACAGAATCTCTCATACGATCTCTACTGAGATAATGGAGTTATCGGAGGCGTCCTTTCATCGGACATACTAAAACTTCTCACATCTACGATGATCGCGTGGCCCTTACCTTTCGCCCCTCCTTCTCCTTCCTCTGATTCACTCAAGCATCAAGCTTGAAATTCGGGTTTTTTCTTTCATATTACACAGCACGTCTGACGTGTTGTTCACGCTCCCTGTCACTCCTTTCTTCTCACATATCTGGCCTATATAACAGCTCTCGGCAAGTCCAAAGGTGTTTGAGGCTTCATCGCGTATCATGTCGATACCTCTATCATTCTTGCGTAGTCTGTCGACCCCGTCGGTGGGCGTCTCCCTAGGGGACGTCCTTGCTTCCGCATCGACGAGTCTGATGTTTCCACCCTGCTGGATTGTCTCTGCTCGACCCCTTCGCCCGCCATCTACTCCCCCGACTCCTCCAGGCCTCCGCTATGCCATAATACGGTCCACTCTTTTATCGTCGACTTCGTTCTACCAAATTCACAATCACATACACCGCTGGGTCCCAATGACCGTGTTATGATTGCCCTCCCGACAGGTCCGGAGAATGCTCTGGCCCTGATGGCTCTCGCTTCCTATCATACTTGTGCTCCTGTCAACGCTAGCTGCACGGCGCAGGAGCTGAAGGAGGACGCAGAACGCCTTCGTGCGAAGGCTGTTGTTACAACCCGCGATGCCAAGAGTCGTCTCGAGCTGCAGAGTCTCAGTGAAGAATTAGGTTGTGATGTTATCTTCATAGAAGGTAGAAGCTCAGGCCCTGCAGGCCTCTTCGACATGTCTGTGATGGGTACTCCTGACAGACGCCCTCGACGCCCTTCTCGTCCCCATCGGCTCTCGGATCAATCTCTCGTTCTTCATACGTCTGGCACGAGCGGAAAGAAGAAAGTTGTACCTTACACTTTGAGGCATCTCATCGTGGGTACTTGGGCAGTTGTTGAGTCGTGGAACCTTCAGCCCAGCGATGTCAACAGTGCGTAATTCATCTCCATACAGTGCTTCCGAGCTAATGCCATGCGGCTCTAGTGAATATGATGCCTCTTTTCCATGTCGGTGGGATTGTCCGCAATTTATGGGCACCCATGCTTTCTGGCGGAAGCGCCATTATGTGCGCGGGCTTCGATGCTATCGCTTTCTGGAGCTTATCTCAGGAACTGAAGGCAACTTGGTGAGTGTCTTCGCGTGTTTCAAGTTACCGTAGCACGCACTCAAGTACGCAGGTATTATGCCGCTCCTACCATCCATCACGCCATCTTAACGTCGCAACCGGACTCGGTCGTACCCTCTCGAGATCTCAAGATTCGGATGATTTGCAACGCCGCTGGAGGCCTTCTGCCCTCCCTTGCTGTTGATCTCAAAGACCGCTTTGGCGGCGCCATTATACTTCCATCATATGGAATGACAGAGTGCGTTTGTCCCCTCATGCAACCATCCCCTGGTAGAACTGCCTTATTGATTGACAGCGTTGTAGATGCATGCCAATCACCACTCCACCAACGACATATCAGTTGGAAAGGCCAGGATGCTCTGGTATCGCCTGCGGTCCGTATTTATCTATTCGAGACCCCTTTAACAACGAGCGCGAGCTTCCCCGGGGCCAAACTGGCGCTGTATCTGTCCGAGGTCTGCCCACTTTCAGCGGTTACGAGGTTTCCCCTGATATCACCGCTCCATTGGACACGTCTGCTTTCTCGAGCGAGGGTTGGTTTGACTCCGGAGACGTCGGATATATGGACGCGGATGGGTTTTTGTATATCACAGGACGCTCGAAAGAGATTATCAACAAGGGCGGCGAGGTCATTTCTCCGTTTGAAGTTGAGGAAGCGGTCGTTACTGCTGCCAAGGATTATGTAAAGGTGCGCCACGTGATTTTACGAGGACCTAAAAATAGACTGACTTGAGGCGGTTTAGACCACCCTTGCTTTTGCTGTAGAGCATGATGTGCTTCAGGAAGCCATCGGTATCATTGTCGTCCCAACACCTGATCGTCCTCGTATCGGACTCGCTCAGCTTCAGGATCTCCTCAGGTACGGAATGTTTGAGCCTCTGTTGGGATGTCTTTCTGACTGCGTATGTCCACCTAGGGATCACCTTCATCCGTCGAAATGGCCTTTTGTTATTGTGTACATGAAGGATTTGCCGAAGAACAGGTCAGCGCTCTATCTTCGCTGTCCCCCCTTTCTCGTCGAATTTTCTGACAATGGGCCATAGCGCTGGGAAACCTCTACGCATCAAACTGTCTAATCGATTGGGCCTCGGCCGCCTTTCTGACAGTGTTCCTGCTTCTCAGCGGCATTTCGAGGCCGAAAGTCCCGAGCGCAATGGCCTCTCTGTCAGACCCCATCCAATGTTCACAGGTCTTCGTCGACCTTGCTGTGATAGAGCGATGCCTGAAAGGTTCTTACGGGGTAGATGAAGTCGCCGTCCGCTATCGATTCGACGGCTCCCCTGAGGCGTTTGTGTCAGTAGCCGACGAATCTGAGCTCACGACTTCGACTCTCAAGGACTTGCTGGTCCATATCCTCCCTGGCTATTGCGTTCCTGACCCTATTCATGTCCTGAATGTGCCTCTATCTAAGAACCGCAACGGAACATTGGACTTTGTACGTATGGAGAAAGAGATCCTCCGTCTGAACACATCTGCCATGTCACCCCGGACGGTCACCGTTCGCGATGTCGTCGCTGACTTATTGATGCTTGATCCAGCAGTTATCACCAGTCAGTCGGATTTCTTCCTCTTGGGTGGCAACTCGCTATTGCTCGGGAAGCTCTCGTACTCTCTCCGAAAGAGAACCGGTGTCGCTATTCCAGTCTCATCCATTTTCGTCAACAGCACTGTCGAGGGCATCGCTTCGCTTATCGGGAATGAGGACCCTTCAACTCCGATGGGCTCCATGATGAATGAGAAGGTCCACTCAGCCGCGACCTCAGTCACATTGCGTGAGATGGAGCAAACCTTCATCGTCCCGGAAGTTCCTAGCTCTCGTGGCCAGAACCACCCGCTGTCGCTGATCGTTCAGGCAATCCCTATCCTCTTTTTCTATCCCCTCAAAGCTGGAGTGACATGTAGGTGATGTTTGTTCCTCTTATTTTCTGTGTACTCACAGCCTATGTGCAGGGTCTGTTTTACTGTTTGTTCTGACATACCTTGCGCCTATGATCGACGGCTCTTATTGGTCCCGAATGGGTGGGCTCTTGGCGGGTATCTGTGCAGGAAGGCTTGCTTCTCGTATCGTCTGTCCCATCGCTTCGATCGTCTTTAAATGGGTGATTATCGGAAGGTATAAACCCGGGACTTACCGAACGTAAGTGGCCGAACAGTGAACACAATGCCCGACTACGTTCTAACAAGGCTTGCTCCCCCAGATGGAGTAATTACTACCTCCGCTACTGGATTGTCAACCAGAGCCTGCGCTCGGCTGGGCGGGGCGTCTTTTCCATTCATCCATCCTTGGAAATCCTATACGCCCGGTTGCTGGGCGCCAAAATCGGGAAGAACGTTGTCATTGACAAGAAGGCAAAACTCGGAGAATACGATCTGCTAACTATTGAGGACGATGTCCGTATCGACTCCGCCTTAATCCGAGGATTCTGCGTCGAGCGGGATGGATACTTCCGCCTCGACACTGTGATCATTGGCCGTGGATCTTGCATCAACACATACACTCAGATTGCTCCCGGGGCGCACATTTCTGACAACACGGTATACGGTCCTCACGCGTCTTCCACGACTCCTCATCTCCGCCAGAATTCAGAGCGTACAACCGGACCGCGATTCCAGAGCCCCGCTTCCTGCTGAAGTTCCTCGTTGCTTGGCCTATTATGGCCTTTGTCTTCGCCGTCTCATGTGCGTTGAACTCTCGTTGACCCTATTTTGGTCATTATCTGATGGTTTCCATTGCCCAGATATTCCTTGGTTCGCGGCCCTGTACCTCATGGTGACGCAGACGATCATCTCCAATGACGGCCTCAACGCAATGCAATCGGTGATTTTCTGGTTTTCAGACCCTACACGTGTGGCCTGCCACGCTTTGTCTCGTATTCTCCGTGTCGTCGGGGCACCCCTCGTTCAACTGATCCTCGGTGTTCTGTTCAAACGTTTAATCGGTCTCAATCGTCCATGCGTGGCTTCGGAGTATACCCAGCTATACCTGCTTCGACGTTACTTGTCAGTCAGCCTGGTGTCTCGCGAGAAGCTCAAGGCTGCGTTCTCTGTACTTGGGACACACTATGAGGTCGTGTCGGTACGTATTAGAATCTATTCTGGCAGCGGCTAGTGTCGTTCTAAGAAAGGCATCTTTGTATAGATCGTCTATCGGGCAATGGGGGCCAAGATTGGAGAAAGAGTCTACTGGCCAGGGTCAGGCATTGTTTGCTCCGAGCCTGAGCTCCTCGAGATCGGGAACGATGTCGTCTTTGGCTCAAGGTCCGAGTTCTTCACTTCGGATGCTCTAGGTGCAGACAAGATTGTCATTGGGGATGGAGGTATGATAACATACTGCCGTCATGGAGGCACTTTCGCTAACTTTCTGTCCCTAGCCATGATCGCTGACCGCGTCGTCTTACTTCCTGGTACCCGAGTTGGAAGTCGGGCCGTGATGGGATCAGGTGCACTGGGCAAGAGGAATGGTGTCTATAAGAATGGCTCTACTTGGATGGGTAACGGTACGAGAGCTGGTCTCTACGGTTAATTCACAGTTGACTGACATTTATTAGATGGCGGTGAAGCTATTTGCTTCAGCAAGGGCTCTAAGGACTTGGATCCCAATGTCGACACTACCACTCCCTTTGGACGGGCTTATCACAAACGGCAAGCAGACTACTTCGTCTTCCCCTATCCCATCATCCTCTTTCTCCAAGTTGGCATGGCCGTCGTTTCCGCTGGCTACTGGTCCATCAGTGCTGTCGCGGCTGCCCAACTTCTCAGACAATGCCACATCTATCTCGGCCACTTGTCCCTCTTTGACGAAAGTTGGTACCGACTAGCAGTCCTTTACGGACTCATCGCTTCCTTCTTCGTTATCGTCCTCAACATTCAAGCGTTCATAGCCTTGCTGTGGGTCGTGCTCACCAAGTGGATTGTAATCGGCCAGAGAAAGCCTGGCCGCTATGACTGGGACAAGAGCAGTTATTGCCAGAGATGGCAGCTTCACCTGGTGCTTTCTCGTCCGATTTACAAGGGATATGGCAACGGAGGTGTGCTAGCCCCGATCACTGGCTCCGCATACATTGTGTGGTTCTATCGTGCGCTGGGGGCGAAGATCGGAAAGAATGTTTCGATGTATCCCGGTGGGAAGACTGGCTTGATGACGGAGCCGGATTTGATTGAGGTGAAACTTCTCGTCCGTTCTTCACACACTCATTAGAAGCTGATGGTGATCACAGTTGGGTGATGATGTTTCTTTAGACAATTGTTCCGTAGTCGCGCATCTCAACTCCCGCGGGAACTTCTCTCTGAACCCTCTGAAAATTGGACACGGGTAAGTTTCGTATTCAACGAACAAACTCCACTTCCAGCTCACCGGTCTCCCACAGCTGCGCGTTGCGGAGTGGATCGCGCCTTCTCTCGGGCGCTTCCATGGAAGACAGCAGTATGCTGTGTGAACACACACTACTGACTTCAGGTGAGATTGCTGAGGCTGGAGCGGTTTATGTCGGTTGGCCAGCTCGGCCTGTAGACGCCTCATGGGAAGAAAAGAAGTTCTTGACTACTTCCCCGGTCATTGTCTGCCCGATCTGTCGTCGTCCTCCCCATGACTTTATGGCGCCAATGTGTGGACATTTATTCTGCGAATCGTGCGTTTTATGTTGTTCTACGATTGTTGCTTTTTCATGCTCCGCTCGCCAGATGCATCTCCGATGCTATGTCAAGCAAGAAGACTTGTCCCATCTGCAATGAGTCGAGCGCTACGTTGATGCGGATCCAGCCCTCTTTTTCTTCCTCCGTTGTATGAAACTTTAGAGATAAGGCGCCCTATAGAGAACCAGGGTGTCAAGCATAAATTATTGCGACTCTGGAATAGGTTTACTTGGCTCACAAGGAATTTTTCATTCTTGATTTACATAACTTTATCCTTGCTTGCTGCATTTAGTATTGATCTATCATTTCTTATAACTCATTCATTATCATTCATTCTTTTCAATATACACTTATACCTTCATTCCATTTTCTTAGTTGTGACGTTCGTTCATTTGTTGTCGTCGCTATGCCTTTTCGTTCTATGTTCTTTCCCGACGGGTTGTAGGTTAGAACGCGAAGAATAGCACTAGTCATGGTTTCTCTAGTCCTCCGCTCCATAGAATATGCCTTCCTTATATGTACTACAGCAGTAATAGTTGTTTCTGTGATCTTGTGTATACCAAGGAACTTGAAGTAATCCAAAAGGGTGTTCTAAGCTGGTGGTGTCGTTAAACTTGTGTGGTGTTCAGTGGCGCTGGTGGGTTGGAAGAACCTAAGAGGACTCTTCGGAGAGATACTGACAACATATGCATCAGTGAGATAGTAGCACGCTGATAAGGAAACAAACACTACGCACCTCATCACTGCTCAGGTCTTCCTCCTCAGATACAAGAGAAGGAAACTTTCGACTCATCGGGGAATTCTGATGATATCTATCCAGGAATGACATCCTTTGTCTCGTTTTTGCTGTTGAAGGAGTGATCCAATTTTTCTGAGGACTCTGAGATCTCTTTGGCGTCGCCACTGTGAAGTCTTCGTCCGAGCTAGGGTTCTCTAACATACTATTGAGAATCTGAGAAAAATGGCAATCAGGAGGAATGAAACAAAATGTATGATGACTCGTCCATACTACATCGGCTTCATCTTCTTCCTTCAATGGACGATATGCGTCGATTGGTCTCTGTCGTTGAGCGGCGAGTGAGGCGCGGATAGACTTCCTGCGTCGTTGTTTAGAATCTGTCGTTGCTATTCCAGATCGTGGAATGGCAAACGGTTTACCACCCATTGATCTGGCGGGTATTCTTGTCGGGGGAGCTGGAGGTGGCGGATAACGAGTGGGAAGCAGGGATTCCCGAACGTGATCGATCCGACCTTCAATAAAGCGATCGTTCAGTGGGATGTCGAGGGAGAACCTAGAAAGCATTGTAGATGTTGGTTGGACCTGCGAGGATTCTTGAGTTATCAGTAGCGTACTAAAGATAGGAATGGAACTGCCTTTCACTGACCGTGAAATCGACAGAAAATCGGCAGTCTAAATCGCTCCCCCATAGATCAAGGTCAAAGGATGAACCGGCGCTAATAGGATTCTGGAGCCGTCTTCTTCTGATGAGTCGAGAACGAAGCTGCCGGTGAGATTCAGTGCTTTTGAGGAATGCCTCCTCGAGGATGGGATGAGTACGAGCAACCATTTTACGACGGTCATCCATGAATAAGGCAACATGATCTTTTGATACTGGTGCATTTGGAAGACTTTTCGAACCCGAAAAGCTGGATTTTGCGGTCGTGATGATTGGCTTACGCAGTTTTCGGAGGCTCCCAGGGAAGCGAGCGGCAGCAGCGGGTAATATCGCATGATCTTTCGATCCCTGCAAGTGTTCCGTCGTTAATTAGAAATGAAAAACATGTAGAAAAGGACTTGGCAAACATGTTGTAGAGGAAGATTGTCTGATCGAGTAGTTGAAAAAGAGGAAAAATCTAGTGGACTTGGGTCAACGTGGATTCCTGAAATGTGAATAATATGCTCCAATCCGCGAGAGTATCTGCCAATAGACTGTCGAAGATCTGCCAGTTTGGACGCTGCCAGTGCCACGAGGCGATCCGAGGGGAGTGAGGCATATCTAGTTGATTGCGTACGATCATCTCCGGAAAGTAGACGTCTCTGAAGAGATGGTCATTAGCAGGACAGAGACCACTATTTCAGACGAGACACGGACGCGCAAGATTTGGTAGTCTTCCTGTTGTTTCATGAGGAGAGTTGCAGAACGCAACCAAGAATTTCTTTGGCTCATTACTGTATCGTAACGCTTTGAGTATGTCGAAGGTAGACTAAGTAATAGCTCCTGGCATCGAGACTCTGGTATTAACGTAGGTCTACTGTCAGTGGCGTGAACGTACAGATACTAAAGGCGTCTGCACATTTTTAGAGCCCTTGACCAGTACATGGGTAGAGAAAGAGACCATAAGTCGTTCAAATCTACCATAACATTAGAGCTACTGGAATAAAACGCGTCGAAACACGTACTTTTCTCCTGAACATTCTTCTAATAAAGATTTACGTACAACGACGTCTTTCCACCACCAGGCAGAGGGGTCGGAGATCGTTGGCACAGTAGTAGTAGATCCAGTATTTCCTTTACGCATAGGGCCAAATTTGTCAGAAGACTTCAGAGAACCTCCGGTGAGGGCTTCATGTCGTAATGCCTCGAGGTGCTTGGCCAATGCCGTTCTGAATGCCACAGTGTCTGATGGTTTCGAGCATGGATAGGTGGGTAGAGTCTGATTTTTTTTTGAGAACTATCACGAGAAAAAGAGCGTTTCGCGTACTCTTTTAGCGCGGTCCTTGTTGCCCTTGCCAACCAGGAAAAAACAGATGTCTTCCATCAACCTGCTGCGTTCTCGAAGACCGTGAACGGTGCCGTCAAATATGCGGAGATCATATTCGGGATTGTTAACCTGAGGATATTGAAGGATGTGAAGATGTATAATGAGCAGAAACGACAGAGGAAGCTGCTGGACGTTGATGGTGAAGGAAGACATTGGTCAATGACTAAGCGTCGGTGATTTCCACAATAAGAAGAATGCGGAGAGTACGGACCGAGTGGCTGTACAGTTACACTATCACTAAGGCGCCACTATTGAGTCGCTTGCGGCTTGCCGTTCGCCTCCTCTTGTCTTTTGCTATTTTCATCATGATAGTGGTGTAAAATATCTAGGAATGGTATTCCGCATTAATTGACTTTATGTAGCTATAAACTTGTTGTTTTCAAGACCACGACTCCGCTGTTGTAAACTTCCAGCGAGCCATTGAAGACTCAATGAAGAATCGGAGTCTTGAGCAATGGGAATACTTTGTATTAAGTACGCAGCCTGAGCTATACATCTCCTTAATCTCTTCAGGTGATACTGTATGGCTTATCCGTGACTGGGTATGCACTCTAGATACCACCAAGTAGCCCAATCTCCCAGAGATTCTGTACACATTGCATGCATAATTAACATCTTTCTTAAGAGCTCTTTCCAAAAAGGATATCGACCTCCGTCTTTGACCTGACAATCGGTGAGCGACGACAGTGAGCACTTTGATCCCCAAAGCGTCACACAGATCGACTAGAAGGCTTTATACGTCTACTAGTGTACGCTATTGAAAGGCCTAAGGAGATTTAAGCTATGCACTACTTATAAACATACGTGAGCGAATAAGGAACAGAAAAATACGAGATAATAAGATACGAAAAACAGCAAGACTGAACAAGACAAGGAGAAGAAATATAGGCCACTATGCAGATGCAGCCGTCCTGTTCCTCCTAGCAACAAAGCCCTCAATCATGTTCATCATGTTGCCCAACCCGCGCTCCTCGGGAAGCCACTCCCCATTGTTGACACAAAGCACCTTCATCCGCTCGTGGTAGTTCAAATCGGGCAGTAGCTTCGGCGTGATCAAGAAATACTGGGCGCTATTGTCCATGCAGGTTACGTCGACGAGGGAGTTATGTACCACTCGCTCGGAGCGTTGGTCCATACCCTGAACAGATCCGGTCAACTCATGTAGGTACAACAGCAACACACAAAGCCACAAACCTGGTTGATCTCATCTACAAGGGAGAACGGCGCACGGGCTTCCTGGTTCAGACTCATGATATACAAGATGGTCGAGAGCGAACGTTCCTGACATCAAAATCATCAGCGTACGCGATAGAAGCAACAAGTAAAGAAGAAACGTACTCCTCCGGACTGCCGCTGACCAGTCAGGAGCTGCAACTTCTCCTCATCGCGGAACTTGACCATGATGTCTATAGTCCACCTCTCGTAGTCCTCAGCCTCGCCGATGTGGACTTCACCAGCGCATCCGATTCCTGTATCATTGGATGAGATCAGTGGGTTACCGAAGAATGAATAAAACATTCACGATCGAATGATTCAGAAAATTTAGCCCCAACACTGGCGACGAGCTTCTCGAGGGCCGGTTTCCAATTGTCCTAGAGGAATCATTAGTATCACGGTTCACCCTGAGATATGACGAAGTAACATACCCTGGCAGTCTTGATGTCCTTCTCAACCTTAGTAATCTTCTTCTGCCTTTCTTCCACCGTCTTCTCCAGGATCTCAATCTATCGCGAAGCTCAAAGTCAATGATCAACGTCCAAAAACCGGTCAAGAACACCTACGTCCCGTTTCCGCTTCTCATACTGCTCAACCACCCCTGGATTGGTCGCCATAGTGATCTCCAGTTGCGCCTCTTGGGACTCTAGCTCGGCTCTGAGCTCATCCAACGAACGCAAGTCGACGCCCTCAGACGAAGGAGGAGTCCGATTTGCAGCCTCAGCCGCCGCACAGTCCTTCTCATACTTGATCCGCACGGTCTCTATGGCGCGATATTCCTCTTGCAGATCATCTTCCACGTCATTTACCACTGCCCGACTCTCATCTAATGCTTCAGTGGAGGCTCTCTTGGAATCTTGGTACGCTTGGTCGACTGACGCCCCCAAGACATGATGAGCGTCTGGAACAGCCTGAGTGAAGGTAAAGACGCACCTCGGTTGAACTCTGCTAGCGCCTTCTGGTACTTCTCATCCTTCTGCGCACAGAGGTCCTTCAGTGCAGACTTGTTTGCACAGACCTGGAGGAATTCTAGCCCCGCCCGAGAGTATCCCTGGAGTTCCTTGATGATGCTCCTCGACATCGCCTGTAATGAACAATGTTCAAGTCTGGGTGCACTAAGAAGAAAAAGAACAACTCACAGCCGCCTCAGCAGCAATCGCCGCACGCTTCTTTCCACAGTCGAAGATCTTCTTCTTTAACTTGGCGCGCTCATCGTCAGCAGAGGGTGCATTCTTCATCTGCGCAAGTGCCGCCTCTTGGCGTGCTAGATACACACGATGAGATGCGGTCATGGGCTAGGGGTCTGCTGACACGTACTGATCCTGGACTTCAACGTCACTTTGCGCTGGGCCTCCTTCCTGATTGCTTCTCGACGTTTAATGATGATATCCTGCAAGCAGATCGTTAGTAACGCCACACAGGAATCATAGAATGAGAGAGCGTACCATGCGTTTGATCAACTCTGCGTCCTGCTTCTCGATGTCTGCTAACATTGCCATAAGCTTCTCGTGCTCCTCCTGAACCATCCCGAGTTTGCTATCCGCCTCCTGTATCTGATCCTCATACTTCTTCTTGAGCTCCGCATCCACTAGAAAACAAAGCCATGTTTAATTCATAGAAACGGACAAACGGGTGGACGGAAAAGACGCACCTGACCCAGCGACGAAGGTCCTTGCTTGCTTGACGTTCTTGGTCAAATTCTGCACCGCTTGTCTACCGTACCTAGACCGGCTGACTTGGTGGATCGTATCGCCGGTGATGAAGTTGGCTGAACCTCCGGTCTCTGGGCGAGAGACCATGCGCATTGCATTGTCCACGTTGACGGCCTGGGGTCTCCGGATCGCTATGGCCTGTTCAGAGAGTGAGTTAAACCCTTTACGTTCCGTCGCGAGAGTATATGATACTTACGGTTCGGTGGAGATTCATTTCGACCTGGAAATAATACCTAAGCGGTTCGGGGAAATCAAGGAAATCCAATGCGTATCCGTCAAAGTTCTCTGCGGCAAGCTGTGTACGAACATTAAATAGGTGATGGGGAGTAGAAACACAGAGTATGACTATACCTCTGCCCGAGACATCGGCTCCTGAGGAATAGGCGCGCCTTCTCGGAACCACACATAAAGCCGAACCTTACGCCCAAGAACGTTGTCGTCTTGAACAAGCCGATTGAACAATTTATAGTCTTCGTGGCATTGCGGGACAAAGGTCTGACAGCAGAATTGAGTTGGATGGAGAAAATGGGATACGATGGCGAACGTACCAGCAGATGGCTCAGCCCAAAGCACGATTCCACCGCATTGGCGTAGGCTTTGTTATTGACGGTGGTAGACATCAGAGCAGGCTCCATAATGTCCATGCGGAATTTGTTGCGGTTCTTTCGGAGCCATAAGAGGGCGTCGTGCGTGTCCCTGTTGATTCTCTGAAGATTTTGAAGTTTCTGGAAATCCACATTCTCGAGCCTCCGAAGCCTGCGCTCACAAGTTTAGTGATTAACGCGGAGTATGAACACAAGTGCGTACTGGTTTTGAGCGTTCTGCTTCTCGGTATCCCACCGAGCCTTGTGGTTAAAGTTGTAGTTCATCTGTGTCTTGACTTCGTCCTGCTTCATCGTGAGAGGTTCTTGTTCTCGCTTCAGAAGTTTCTATCGAATAACAAGTCAGCTTCATTCACGTTGTAGAAGAAAGCAATATACCATCTCTTCACGCAGATCTTCTTCGCTCTCCATCTTGACTTCCTTCGCGAGCTCGTCCCTGCATTTCTGCAGCTCGTGTTCGCACCTTCTAATCTTGTTCACCCGTTCGAGCTGCTCCTTGCGGAGGTTATCCAATTGCTCGTTCAAGCGATCCATCTGGTTTTCCTGTGTGCGTGTGACGTTATCAGTGAAAGGAACGAGAACGGGAGATCGGACGAACCATCTCTTCGCTGTCGTGGGATTTCTTCTGGATCTTGTTCACCGACGCTTGCATGTTCTTCTTGGTCCTTTCCAGGGATTTCTCCATGTCTCTAACTTCCTTCTCGAGTTTCCTGGGAGAAGGTGAGTCCGGAGCATTGTTTAAGGAAGGGATGGTCGCTTACTCGAGGAGAGCGTGGGCGGGTGCGTTCTTGGCCTTTAGCCGCTTGACGTGCTCGTGCATCTTGCGTTGCTCTTGCTTGAGTGCTAGATACTCGTTCCTCATCTCGCGATACCTTTGCACTGGTATTAAAACGCCGAGGAGTGCGATCTGGAGGCGTTAGAATGAGATAAAAGACGAAGGGAAAAGGAAAATCACCTCATGCTCAATCTTCTTGCGTTCGTTGAACCGTTGAACTTCACGCTCGATGGCGTCGTTACGGTCCCGCATCGTCTTGAGCTGGTCTTGCTCGCTCTTGATAGTCTGAGGAACATGGATTGAGAAGGGGAAGTGGATAATGAACGAGATAACTAACCTCCTCCATCTGCCGAAGCTCCTTTCCGGCAGAGATAAGGGTGTCGTGCCAGTTCGTCAGGTTCTCGTTACCTGCAGCGCGCTGGGTTTCACGGAGCAGCTGCTGGGGCGACATGGCTGCAAACTCTGAAACCCTGTCCTGAGGAAGGAAGGAACTAGGAGCGGTCAGCCCACCTGAAGAGGAACAGAGAAGTAGAAACTCACCATAGATTTCCGACCTGAACGTTCAGCTCCATCATCTTCTGAGAGACCTCATTACCGGAAGCTGACGATCCATTGAGTAGGAACGTAGAAGACTTCTTGTTTGCGAACAGGTGTCGCCGGACGGTGACATTGGGCTTCCCCCTTGGACCCTTGAGTTCGATCTCTATGTAGCCATTCGGGGTGTCCTTCTTGACGAAGAGGTTGAGTTCATTGGCACGGCCGAGGACCTAGAGAGAGTGGTGTTAGATCGTCTTCCAGGACAATCCCCTTTGTACCTACTTTTGGCGGGAAGTTGAGGCCGAGCGCGATAGCGCAGGCGATGCTGCTCTTGCCGGTGCCGTTGGGACCAATGATCATGTTGAGGTATGGTCCGGGGCGGAATTCGACGTAGTCGTACGTGACAAAGTTCTCCAGCTGGATACGAACGATAGACCCAGTCACATAGCTGTACCAGTACGGGGATTAGGAGTAAACTTGAAAATGATAACCGGTACTTACCCGTCCGTGTCCCTAGGGTGATGAGGCTTTACATTCACTTGATATTTGGGTTGCGCAGCACCATTCGTGGGAGTGGAATCTCCCAGAGTGTTAGCTCGAGAACGTTTGCGGCCCTTGGGAGAGCCACCAC
>RZIO01000009.1:2294141-2328294 GCA_004338095.1 Gloeostereum incarnatum
CGGGTCCTTGTTCCAGCCTGAGCAGCAGCAGCAGCAGCAGGGGGGGTATGTGGACGTCTCTAGGGTCCCAAGTAGCAGCGGGAGCCATGAGCAGCATTATCCCGCCATGCCTTCCACAATGCCTACTGGTCCCGCTACGACTGGGAACGTCCAGCAGCCCTCTGCCGCTGAGCCGCGATCCCAAGGCCCAGTCGGGAACAGACCCAACACCGTTTACGATCCTGACGATGCGTACGGTGGGATGTAAACAACTTATACGAAGGTGAAATTAGACTATTGTGTTTCATTTTTATGTATTTTACTTTTTGTGTTTTTCCCCCATCGTACTTGCGTCCATTGAGTGGATCGTTGTGATATACCTCCCTCACCTCTGTCTTCATATCTTTATGTGAGATGGTGTGCCCCCCTCCTCTCCTTACTGCAGTCTTATTTACTGTCCCTACGTTATTTTCTTTCTTTGGATTATATTCCCGCCCCCACTTCTACCGTTTATTTATTGGGCTCCCCGTCGCCTGTATTGACGATGCAGGACATTATCGGGCTGCCTAGTTTGTATACCCGTTGTCCTCGTTTACCGATTTTACCATCTTAGTATTTTGAATGTATCGTTTGTGTTCCGATTTTTGAATGAAAGAAGTATTGTTGAGTCTTGACGTGCTAGTCAGTGTAATCGAGTCTCCAGTGGTATGTCAAGCACCATCTGTGTTTGTTTAAGCGTACAACATCGTCTCTAGCCATTATGCGTATTCCTAGCTTCACTCTCCTTTCCACTCACTCAACGGGATAGAATCCTGGGCTGCGACATAGAAATCTGGATACCGTGCTCCCTTGACGTCAGCAGCGTCCACTGCATCCTGGAGAACTTTCAGGTCTTCTAGAGTCAGAGAGATCTCTGCCGCTTTGGCGTTCTCTTCGAGTCTAGCTAATCCTCTGCTTCCTGGGATTGGTATGTCTGGAAAGTCGAACGTCAGAAGACCCGGAAGGATACAATGCCAGAGAAATGCAGGGGACGTACAAGTAGGCTGTGTGTTGAGAATCCAGGCGAGAGCGATTTGCCCTGGGGTAGCGTCATGCTTGTCTGCGACGGTCTTGAACTTGTCCACGAGCGCAAGGTTATTGGGGAAGTTCTCCGCGGAGAAGCGGGGGAGGATTCTGCGGAGGTCGCTCTCTTCAAGATCATCAGGAGACTTGAACCTATTACCAACACGCCCACAAGATCGGTCAATTTGGAAAGGATGCGGGAGGGACGATTTGGTATTTTATCCTTACCTTCCAGTGATCAGCCCACGTCCCAAAGGCGAGTACGCAACGATGCCGACGCCGAGCTCCTTTGCCACTTTGGAAAACCCAGACGTCTCGATCTCGACCTCGAAGGGGCTGTACTCCATCTGGGCAGCAATGACCTTCTCCCCAACGCCCTGAACGGCTTTCGCCCTCCTCAGCTCGTTCGCGCTGCACTCACTCAACCCGATATACTTGATCTTGCCGCTCTCCACATACGGGCGGAAAGTCTCCAACACCACCTCGATAGGCACCTCGGGGTCGACGCGGTGCTGATAAAAGAGGTCGATGTAGTCGGTTTGGAGTGCCTTGAGAGCGGTTTCGATCCTGTTATGGATGTAGCTGGGTTTGCTGTTGGGCTTGTATTGGTTGGTTGCCCCGGGGCTGAAGTCCATAGAGCCGAATTTGGTGGCGAGGAAGATTTCGGAGCGACGGCCAGTGGAGGCGAACCATTTTCCGAGGGTAACTTCACCTAGAATAGAGAAAAGAAGGACGATTAGGGGTGGAAGAACCTCGCAGAGATGAGTACTCACTGCTTCCGTATATATCTGCGGTATCCTGAAGGGAAAAGGTGAATACATGGGCGGTTATTCTACAATGATGAAGATACGGCCTTACCCAGAATGTAATGCCCCTGTCGGCGGCGGCGGTCAAAGTCTTGAAGGACTCTTCCTCATCGGTGGTACCGTAAAACGCCCCAATACCTGTCCCCGTCACAAGGTCAACATCGCGCCTGCTAGTAGAGATGTCAGCACGCACCCATAGCACCATATCCGATAGCAGAGACGACGGGGCCATTGCGGCCAAGCTGGCGCGTAGGATAAGGAGACATAATTGAACGGGCTATAAGCTTTGATTGTCGATCCCTACAACATATCAGTGTCCTTTATACTTCTTCCACTCAGCCTTGTCATGACACAGAAGCTCGTACAAATCTGCGGCGAAGGGGGACGCGTGTACATTGTTTGCACCGGCAATGATTCAGCAGCATAGAGTTGGATTACTACATGCTTCAAGCCCAGTCAAAAGTCACAAGAGCCAGAATGAGCCGAATCGAGCGAAAGCAAAACGTTGAGGTTGCCCGATCCGGCTCATCCTGGCTCGAGATTTGGGCCACTTTTTCACTTGATTGTGTCCCTATCGAGCCAGATCGTGCGCATTTCGGTCAATTCAAAGAGGGTCTTATTCTGGCTCGATCAAGCCCTACTGTACTACATACTACACTGCCACCTCCATAGCACTAGAATACTCGCCGCTTCGCTCTGGTAGTCACGCACAGAATACACGACTCCTATTGCCTCCAGAATCAGCCATGCAGGCACAAAGGGGAGGGGTTCATTGACTCACAGACGAGAACTGAGAGCGACACATGCTTCTAAAGGTGTACATGAGACAGATGGCAGAGACAGAGGCTGGCAATAATACATACCTCGCTTTTACTGCCTTCACTAGCTCTTGAAAATGCTGCAACGGCTAGATGTAAGTACCTGACAAGGGAAGGATGACAGGGAGGCGTACGAGAATCCACATTGCATGGTGCTCCTATATCCATTCCCGGTTGCAGATGAGCCTGCAGGCCCAGGTTTCAATCAGGAAGCCATCACAATGAAGAACTTAGACAAACTTACTCGGTGTTGCTACCCTGACCAGCGATCGCGAAACATCCTGGGGCTCGACTAGCACATCTGTCGCATTCATCGTTCACTGGATTGGGACTATGTGCTGATATATGCGCTAAGGAGGCCACTGAGGGTTCACCAATAGAGTAGCATGCAAAAGAAAAGATATGGAGGAGGGGCAGAAAGGTGGTGGTGGTAGAAGGAAGAAAGTGTAAGAAACTTGTCGTCGTGGACTCGGACGCGTTGTTTGGGTATGACTAAGTCTTTCTTGTTTTGGCAAATCGAGGACGTGCCGCATACAATGATAAAACAAAATATGTCATAGAACATCACACATTTAACAGAGAAGGCAGGAGAAGGTGCATTGATTCAATTGTCCAACTGTGTGGATGAAGAGAAAGAATGACTGCGGCGGTCGACCAACGCAGTCTCGGCTCGATCCCGCTCGTTTGATTCTGTTTGGCTCGATCTGGCTCATTCTGGCTCTTGTGACTTTTGACTGGGCTTCAAGGACAACTCAAAGCGCCGATATCGAATGAGAGTCCAAGACTCTTCAAAGACTGCGCGAGCTCGGCCATGGATCGTGGCACTGGCTGCTCCTTATGGCGGTGCTGGGTCAGGCCACATTTTGCGTTACGGAACGGAGAAATCCGCGAAGGCGCCACATCCTCACCAAATCCTCACCTCGGGGATGGAGGCCAAGAAAACTGTAGCGAAATGCACAAGCCAGAAATAAGACATGAGAAAGCGAGACCCGAAGAGATTCAGAGGAGCGAAGATGCGGAGTTTGTGCGGAGTCTGAATGCTCCCACGGAACTCTATTTCGGAGTCTGCGACTGAATAGGTGAGGCAAGCGGCACGCTTACATGGACCACCGCCAGGTGCCACCAGCGTCAGGATTCACTCAGCTGGCTCTGGTCATAAAGAGGACCAATTTATGACTTTTCGCACCGAGAATGTTTTGTTTATCCAAGAGACGTCACTGATAGCTCGAGACTAGAAGGTCTTCCTGTTTCTATAACTTCGGATAAGTCACTTATGTTAATGAATTGAACTGAGCGTCGAGCAGTGGATCTCGCACCGCAGAAAAAGGATTACAAGAACGCCACACGATGTCGGCTTCCAATCGGCTTCAAGGAAATTTCGATGAATACTTAGTTCAAAGATTTTATGTAACTGCTACGGCCACGTCGGACTGATTACTCGAAAACTCGCCGTATTTTTTCATAAGCCACTCCGGACGTTGCACCACGGCCAACACTATAGAGAACAAGTTGATCGTGAATGCAGGACTAGTACAGAGCGAGAACTATGTACGACGATGATGATTGAAAGAAAATTAAGTAGCTAGGTTCGAGGACGTACGTGCATGCACGCGGGCGTAACAGGAGTCTGTGTGATACTACTACGAGCGAGTGTAAGTGGGTATGTAAGGTAAGAAAAGAAGTCCATGATGTCCGTAAAGAAATGGAGGATCTGCACAGAGACGGGTGTCTCTTAGACCTGGATGGTGTAGTTGGCTTCCGCAATACTGAATTCGGGGCTCCAGTTGCCAGAGTCACCAAAGACTGGGTAAGAGGGAGGTCAGCCAAAGAGAAGTAAAGGAAAGAAGAGTACACGTACGGACGATGGCGTAGTTCGAGCCACTGGCAACTTCAGGCACGGTGATGTTGACAGCGCCGTCAGTGATGGTGAAACCGTCAGCCAAGACAGCTATTGAGAGTTTCAGAAAAGAACGAGGAAAGGAAGGGAGTGGGATACACATACTATCGGTAATGAGGTTTCCCTTGATCAGCCGTATTCTTCCAATGGGGTTCGTGATCTGTTTAGGAGGAGAAGATGCATCCCTGCGAGAAAGGTAAGAGAAAGAACGAAAGAAAAAGGTAAAGACAAAGACAAAGACATACCAGGTAACAGTCTGGTTCGACCCAATAGTCCAAATATCTCCGGCAGTAGGAGAAGTAACAGGAGGCGCATAGACATCCATGGCAGCCCTATGTCCAACCTTCACAACATGAATAACAGCAGCCTGAGAGACAGCGGCGACAGAAGCGAGGACGGCGACATAAGAGAAACGCATCGTGAAAGCTTAAAGTTAAAGGAAAGAGTGGACTGGGTGCGGATACTCGTTGGGAGGGAAGCAAGAGGGAAGGAAGAAAGAGAAAACCTGATTGAAACGTGTCAGCCGAGAAGTCGCCGGTTTTTATAGTATATCCTTGGTTTCAGTCTAGCGGCGGAAGTACCGGTAAAGGGTTCTCCAAATCATCCTTCTGAGCGTGCGCCATCAGCTTCGATACTCCACTACACCAGCGGTTAGGCTTGGGTTAGGCTCTTGCTCCAACAGCGTAGCCAAAGCGCAGCTAAGATGCATCATGCGCGCGAAAAACCACACATGCTGAAGCTGATGTTGCAAGTAACTTACATGCTAAGTCAGGAGGGCAACTTTCATTACTCAATGACCCCGGGTGATTGATCGTGTCGGCCGGATCGGTGGCGCGAATCACAGTGCCACATACTCTAGGATGATGCAAAAAGTCAACTTCAGGCGTACCGTTAAGTACTGAACTCTGCCGTGCTTGGAAAAGATAGATCATGAGCTGTGCTGAGATTTCTCCAAAAATTTCCGTGAAATAGTTCTGTGCCAATGTGGCATACGAGTGCCAGGCTCTAATAAGTGCCTTTCAAACTAGCCAAGTTGACTCTAATCAATACAAGATCAATACCGTGATGCCGGTAGTGACTAGCCTCAGTATCTGTCGATGTTTACACTCACAGAAGTCCAGTGGGCTCTTCCAGATTAAACTGTTCGGCAACCCCCTTGTCGTTAACAACCCCAGACAGGTTAGCCAGCAGCCCTTCCAGATGGCTGGTCATACATCAGTCTCATCCTGACAGGCATGTAGGCAAGTGAGAACGCTGAGCATGAAGTTGAAGCAGCTGCTACCTGACATCTGACTGAGGGGAGCATGAGCTTATGGAACATACTGACTCACCCAAAACCCACTCTCCTGAGGCCCAGGGGTCAGAATATACTGTAAGTATGCACTATACAACATGGCCTCAAATCTCATGTTTTGATACTCAGGGTGACGGTCATGCAGTCTGAGTCAGTTATGGAAGATGTTGAGCATACCAAAGACAGCTGGCTATGGGAGTCCTTAAAAGTACAGTGGAGCCACCCACTGGAGTGCATCAAACATGTCAATATCGGGAACAGTAGAGCGTATCCACAGAGGGGGTCAGACTTAGCTGAAAACCGTGGAAATTTGGCTTTGCTCAATTTGGGCAGCATGATCAGGTAAAGCCAGGAAGCTCACAGAAGTATATCTCTCTGCTGAAATCACCCCAAAATTACTGAGAGATGTGTTCTGTATGTAATGTTGAAATCCTGAAAATTTAAAGTGCATATGCCCACATTGAACCTCACAAAGAGACAGATGTTTGGCATCATGCCCTCACTATTTTTGGGTATCCAAATTTCCACCATCAACATTCGGAGTTCGGCGAAAAGTGTTGTTTTGGCGGTTGCGGATACGCTCTAGTCTCCCCCATATTCTATAGTAAGTACCAGGGGTGTTAGTGGTAGAGAAATGATGCCCATGGCATGGGCCATTGACATTTCACAGTCTATGAGTCACGACCCTAATTCCCTGACTTCCAAAACAAAACCCAGCCACTTCATCTCCCTGTTCGCTGGGTGTCAATTCAAATGTAGCAGGTGTCCGGTCCTCAGGAAGGGGGTTGTCAGATAATGGAACCCGAAAATGGTGTGTAGTTATTATCAACAAGGGGGTTGCCAGACAGTTTAATCTGGACTCTTCCCCCTTCTGCCCATTGCTCACCCACCTAGATGGATCTCAGTGCTGAATCTCATCTTGCTTCGAGCACTCGCTAGCGGTCGCCTAGTTCTCGGCTACTCGGCTAACAATCATTTATTTTATTTCACTAGATTTCATTTCTCTCAAAAAAGTTGGCGCGGTCAAGGTTTTCCGAAAGCACTGTAAGTGGATCGTTAAAAACCAATTACATAGTTTTTGCATATCTACCATTGTTATCATGAAACTTCAAGCTTCAGGCTCATCACTTGATGAAGAGCAATGAGTAGATGAGTTCCTAGGTTGCAAGCTTACAACGCATCTTTCCCAGCCATAGCATCCACCACGTTCTATTCAGTAGGTATTGGAAGCTAGGTTCTAGCAGCGTATGAGGCAATTAAAGCCTGGGGTATTTCGATATGGATGGTAAATGACAATACATCTTGGACAGGTATAGTGATGGAGTCACCATCAACAAAACTAGAGGCTTGGGATCCCAGAACCCAACCCCTGCGAGGTTGAAAATCAAAAGGGTGTGGGCTCCGGGACCACAGAGAACCTCCCAGAGGGCAGAATAGATCTACACAAAACAGAGGGTAACACAAATCAAACGGATACAACATCATTTAGCACGGAAAAGGGAAAGGAATGGAAGGGGCGGATGCTTAGATCCCACCATACGCATCCGCTATGTCGTACTGCGTCTCTGGGCGAGCGGGTTTGGACAGCGGGCTGGTCGCAGTAGGTCTCGGGTTTATTACGAGCGGCGCCGTAGCAGCAGCAGCGACAGGGACAAAGCCATTCGCGCTGGACACTGTAGAGACTGAACCCATCTTGCCGTGTCCGTGCCCGTCCAACTCAAAGTCAAAGGTCGGCAAAGGAGTAAGCGGCGTAGTCGATGACAACGCAGGGGAGTAATCTGCAGTACTCTCAAAGCTCCCACGGATCGAGCTGGGCACATCGGCCTTCGCAAATGGTACTACAGGAGGAGGGGGAGGTGATGGTTGGTATCTGGATACAGCTGAAATGACAGTGACAGGAGGTGCAGGAAAGTCTTCCGAGGACGGACGGGGGTCGTGTTGGCGGATGCTCATACGATCCATCTCTGCATACTCGCCGATCGGCATGGGCACAGAAGAAGTAGGGGCTTCCTGATCGTGAGGGGACCAAAAGGGTGATTGCGCGTGCGCGGCCGTGTACACGTTCCGGGGTGATGCTTCATTGTGATAGACATGGGCGGGGGATGGTGTCTGTGGTCCATCAGTATACCCATACATCGTCCCAAACGTAGGCGGGCGAGAGAGCTCTTTCATAGGGGGCGGAGGAGGGAGAGGGTCATCTTTCGTCATGGCTGTAGACGGGCCAAATTCGTAAGGGATGAGCTTTCCTGGGTTGCTAGAACGCTTCCGCATACGGCGCTAGAGGATTCCCCAGTTAGTTTTAAGCCCCCAAAAAAGACAAGTTCTTACCACAACAAAAGCTGCTACGGCGATGATTGCTGCGATGCCGACGATGGCTGCACCTACTGTTCCAACAATGACACCGGTGTTGGGGCCTCCTGGCGCAGAGGAAGCAGCGGCCTCGCTGGAAGTGACAGAGGCTTCGGATGCGGCGGTAGATGCGGCGGCAGCAGCGGCAGAGAAGGTAGCTGGAGTGACGACGGAAGTCGACTGGAATATGGGATCATCAGCAGGAATTTTCTATTTAGTTCTCAGACATACCAAAGGCAAGGAGGTCGAAATAGATAAAACAACAGACGTCTGAGATGTACGCGTGATCGAATGGGTGATAGTAGTTTCCTGAGTCGAGACAACAGGGGTACTCTGAATTACCGGGACCGTACTCAAGACTGCTCGAGAGGTTGTCACAGGGAGTGATCTCGTTTGAACACTTGTGACACTCAAAGTTCGGGTGGTTGCTACACTGGTCCGCACGTTCCGGACAGACGATGTGGTAGTTTCTGCGCCAAATTAACGGAGTTTTTTTTTGCTGTCAAGCAAAAATTGGCTTACCAGGGAGAATCGTAATAACGGGACGTCCGTTGATCGTGGTCGTTACATAGTTTGGGGGAATAGCGGTGGGCGAGAACCGAGGATCCAAACGGTCAAGACGAAACTTTGCGAACCGTCGAGCCTCCCGCTTATGCGCCATGTTTTCACTACGCATCGACCGTCTTCAGAAAAAAAGAGTGTGAGGGAAAAACGAGAGAAACGGCAAGCCAGATGGCTTTGACACGAAACAACGATGATGGTGGGAGGAAGGAGGAAATGCAGTAGTACGGTTTGGTCATCCACATTTGCCATCAAACGATCGGCAATTTTATAATTGCTTGTGATCGATCACCGGCCTCTTCCATAGCAACCTCAACAACCTGTCAGTGTCCAACTCTTGACCGACGTTTTTGTTTTTTCCGGATTCACGCCAAGTTCTGTTCTAATGGTTAGGTAGTATACTCACTAACAAACATCCCACCCTTCAGCTTCTATGCTTGATCAAGGCTCATGATCTTGGCGGTGATACCTTGTCCGACCTGTGGATAACTGTGGTTACTGAAGTTGTTTGAAGGCCAAGACAACAGATTCCTGATGACGGGTTTTCTTGGAGCCCGTGCCTGGTGAACGCGTGAATCTCCGTTCTGGAATCTCTTGACTCTAACGTGACGCCACATCGCGCCACTCAAGTATGGCAAACTGCACTTCGGTTTCTCGAGTCTCGATCCAGGCTACTAGAGCACGAATTCAATTTACCTTGCAGACATTCACCAGACGTCCGCGAAGCAGCTTTCCTGATTTTGGATCGAAATTGAAGCGATGAGTAATGAACATCGTACTTCCGAGTCTAAATTATTCCCAAAACCATGGTACTTGTACCTGACCAGTACGTCCCTCTGTCAAAGGAAATAAACCATCAACGAGAGGATCTAGATGTTGGACTCTGGAGACGTACGGAGCTTCGAGCCACTTACTCGCTATCCCTCCGGGCCAACGCAAAGACGATATCCGCCACATCATTATGGATAGAGGATGCTTTTGAGACGCTTGAAGCGGGTAAGAGCAATATAGAATGCGAGTTTCCCAAGAAGATGAGGCTGTGTGCGAGAGATTCCAACGAACCGTGAGGTGATCGCGCCAAGAGAGCCTGAGGGTGCTTTGCTCATGGCTCTGATATTGCAGCAAGTTCCGGGAAGGAAGGGTCAAGAAAGAAAGAAGGGCCGATGTGCCGGTGTATACCCAACGAACGACGAACGAGTCGCACTGAACAAATGAACGGGCCCGATACAAAATAGAAACGGGTCTGTAAATAATTCGAGAGAACAACTTGACCCGAGCTGGTAGAGAAGAGAGCTCCAATTGATTCACGCGTCCCACGGGATCGATACCGTCTTCGACAGGTCAAACGGGTATTTCTACAAGCAGCACCAAGTTTCATCGAATCCAGAATTGAAAGTCGCCATACTCCACGCTAACCGTGATGCCCTAGCTACCTTACCAAGGCGTTGCTCGTCCGAAGTGTGTCTAGGAGAGACTAAGCTAGACTGGGTAGAACTCACGCTCAGACAGTAGACTAGTACTGTGGGAGACGCTTCCGAGTTCCAGAGAATTCCACGAGGGCGTTTACCACAACAAAAATAAGCAACATCCAAGCAACATCAAGTAGGCACTGCTGACGGTCAGGCGAGTCATAGTTGAGGTAGGATTCTAGGATTCGGAAGAAAGACTCAAGTAGGTCTGGACCGAGTCATGCCAGTCCGTGGACTTTACCGATGATCGGAAATAGCCGAACGCATTATCCCCGCCAACCCGCCTCCCAACCGTCCCAACCGCCTCTTTTACCATGATCGAGCACTTGTTTTGCGTAAATGCCCTTTATTCTATCGTTACTTTCCGTTCCAGTACTCTTCAGTCAATGTAAGTATCCGTGCATGTCCCCGCCGGCATGGGTTCTTATGATGGCGTCTTCCTTGCGCAACTCGACTTGCCCACGGACGAAGACGGGCGATCATGGCTTTGGGTTGGGAAAATATCTCCCTTCTCATTTGCTAGTGCTACGGTCCAGGTCGCGATGCTCATCCGATGACTACTTCGAATTCTTGTTCTCCGTTGGGTCACGCTTCTACCGGTGCCCAATGAGTGGAGGATAAGAACAAAACTTATCCTCTAACCACTTCCTCTGTCTGATCATAGGCTGAAAGTGAGGTTAATATGAATCGAATTTCTATTCTTGCCACAATGTTTTAACGCTGGCCGTTCCAGATGGATAGCACATCTCTCTCACGCGTCGCAGAACTTGTATCAGACACTGTCGTTCTCGTGGGGGCTCAAGTACCTGGGCAAATATCTTCTAGGTCGCGCATCCTTCATATAAGCCCAGAAGAAGATCTTACTGTGGTGATTCACCGCGCTGTAACCTCTGACTCTTGCCTGGTCTCTATTTTTGGGAGTGAAAATCCCCGCTTCCTTCTCAATGTCACCGCCAACATTTCCCAGCTATCTTCATTTCCTTTGGTCCTCCATCTACCTGTTAACGATGATCTTTCGAGCTTGATGCTCCTTCAATCCGCGACGCCGTTGATGTTGCTTTCGAGAACGGCCGCAGAAGCTTATGACCACGCACTCATCGCATCTAGACTAGCAAGGCAGACTCGGGTGTTGGTCATCCACGCCTTCTATTCCACTCAAGACTCCCACGATTTTCCAGAACTTCCAGAACAGACGGGTTTGTCCTTTGTGAGAGATTATAATCAATCTCAGCATAGCAACGGAGATTTTAACGAGAAATTCTCCACTGCAGCGTCGCTCTTGTCGGTCCTCGTCGGCAGACGTTTGGCGAGGCCTCTTTCTATTCCAGAGATAGATTGCCCCCTTCGTAGTGTCATACTTACCGTTGGGAAGGAGCAGTGTTCATCCCTCATTGCGGAAGGGATTGCATTTGTTCCTGTATCCCTACTTTCCCCGTTCCCCACCGGAGAATTTCTTCAGCTCCTTTCTCCTCCCGTTCAACACGTTCTCGTTTTAGAAAATGTCATGAAGTGGTCCACGAAATATACTCCCATTCATCGGGAAGTCGTTACTGCTATACAATCTCTAGATCACTCAGCGCGCCCCACAGTCTTCGCGGGTATTCCAGGAGATAGCTTGACTTCCCTGTCTGCGTCCGATGTCTCCAGATTTATGGAACTGGCTGCATCGTCTCCTAGCGAACGTATGACGCTCGGGAGGAAGTCAGCGACGAATGCGCAATCCAAGAACATGATCGGTGGCCTATCTAGCTACGAATCAGAGTATTTATCCCTCCTGAGGATGTCCTTTGAAGATCGTCTTGATATCGTCAACTCTCCCGAGCAGGTAGCTCGCTATGGTCCTCTCGCCACAACTCCAGAGTTCGCTCTGGGGCGCATACGCGGTATGGTGGAGGACAGGGTGAAGCTGATTGCGTCGGTGGAGACGCTCCTTCGGGAGAGTGCCCTCGATCCGCAGCCTCATCGTCTATTGAGCGAGTGGTTGTTACAGAAGGAGAACCTTGAAGAGCAGATCTTGGCTCAAGTTCAAGCTCTCCCCACATCGTTCTCACCTAGTAAAGACGACATCGTCCGGCTCCGCGACCACCTCAAGCCCTGTTCACGATGGATCATCGGTTCCGACACGTGGTCTTATGATATTGGATCATCGGGGCTTCACCATCTCATCGCCTCCAAGCTTAACGTTAACATGCTCATCTTCCATACCACACCATACACCACTCGCCACGATCTCTCCTATCAAGAACGCAGGAAGCACGACGTTGGCCTGTACGCGATGAACCACGGTGATGTCTACGTCGCCAGCATCGCCGTCTATTCATCCCGTTCTCAGACTATTCAAGCGTTAGCTGAAGCTGATGCATTTAACGGTCCTAGCGTTGTCCTCGCCTATCTCCCATACACCAGCCCGGAAACTTCGATCGCGGATATCCTGAGGGAGACGCAATTGGCTGTAGATGCCGGGTATTGGCCATTGTACCGATGGAATCCCAGCAAAGAGGGAGATGATCAGTTTGTATTGGAGTCGGAGAAGGTGAAGGACAGTCTTAAGGAGTTCCTGGACCGGCAGAACCACCTCTCGCAGCTCGTGCGTGTTACCCCGAAGTTTGATGAGAGTTTGGTCGGTAGTGTTGGGAGAGATGCAAAAGATGCAAAGAAGAAAAAGGCCCAGGAGTCGTACAATAGCCTCCTCAGTGCGATGAATGCTCCCCCTTTGTTGATCCTGTTCGCTTCCGATGGTGGAGGCGCAGAAAAGATGGCCAAGAGGTTGGCGAACCGAGCGAAGCTTCGAGGTGTTATGGTGACCAGTGTTGCTCCAATGGATTCGGCACAACCAGAACATCTAGGGGAGGAGGAGTACGTCATTATCTTCACGTCTACCGCAGGGCAAGGCGGACCTCCTCAGAACGGTCGCCTCTTTTCGAAGGCTTTGAACAGCCTCGTCGCTACAGGCCAGAGTGACGTGCTGTGTAAGGTCCATTTTAGCGTCTTCGGGAGAGGCGACAGTAAATATTGGCCTCGTCCTGAAGACTCGCACTACTTCAATCGACCTGCTCGAGAGCTTGACAGTCGCTTCGAACAGCTGGGCGCTCAGCGTTTCGTACCCCTGGGTCTCGGAAACGACCAGGACCCGGATGGTCAAGAGACAGCGTATAAGGCTTGGGAACCGCTTTTATGGAAGGCATTGCGAGTAGACTCGGTGGAGGTGAAGGAAGCGGAGCCCGAGCCTATCACGAACGAACACGTCAAAGCAGCGTCGCGTAACCTTCGAGGAACGCTCGTAGAGGGTCTGGAGAATACGACTTCGGCGGGTTTATCCAGCCCAACTGACATCGCGATCGCCAAGTTCCACGGCGTTCATCTGCAGGACGATCGTGACCTCAGAGATGAGAGGCAGCTGCAGGGTCTTGAGCCTGCTTACAACTTCATGCTACGTGTGCGGCTTCCGGGCGGCGTCTGTACCCCAGCACAGTGGCTTCAAATTGATCAGATTGCTGATGAGTATGGGGAGGGACGGTTCAAGCTCACTAGTCGACAAACATTCCAGATGCATGGGATCCTAAAGAAGAACCTGAAGCCGAGTGTTCAGTCCATAAATCGTGCACTGATGGATAGTATAGCAGCTTGCGGAGATGTCCCTAGGTGAGCGCGGATGCTGTCTTTCCCAATTCATTGTCGTTCTGAACGCTTTTCTCAGCAATATTGTTTGTTCCTCATCTCCGACTCTGTCTGGTATCCACGCGCAAATTTACGACTTTGCCAAGCGCCTGAGTGATCGTATCTTGCCACGCTCGACCGCCTATCATGAGATCTGGTTGGACAAGAAGATGGTGGCGGGTGGTGGTGTCAAGGACTTCGACCCATTCTACGGAGATTTCTATCTCCCAAGGAAGGTCGGTTATCTGTTTGTTTATTCAGTGAGCCATGCTCACCTAAAACAGTTCAAGGTCGCGATAGTTGTTCCGCCCTCAAATGATGTCGACGTCTTCGTCAACGACATGGGTTTCATCGCGATATTGGATAATCAAAATCAGCTCACCGGATTCAACGTGACGATTGGAGGAGGGCAGGGAGTGACTTTTGGAAACAAGAAGACATATCCACGTATCGCGGATGTGATCGGATTTTGCACTGTAGATCAAGCGGTCGATGTGACGGAGAAGGTGCTATCTATACAAAGAGATCGAGGTAATAGAGCAGAGTAAGTGAAGCCACGCCCCAATCTTTGCGTCCACGGCTGATTCAGTGTTCTAGCCGGAAGGTAAACCATGACTCAGAGATCTCTATGGATTTCATCTAACAGGGTGCTATAGACTGCACGTCTCAAGTATACTGTTGACCGCATGTCTATCAACTCATTCAAGGAGGAGCTTCAGCAACAGCTGGGCTATAGTCTATCTCCTGCGAAACCGTTTTCCTTCCGCCAGAACGTCGACGCGTACGGTTGGACGCAAGACGACAGCGGGAAGCATCATTTCAACGTCTTTGTCGAAAATGGCCGAGTGCGGGATCAACCTGGTCGTGATTGCAAGTCAGGGTTGAGGGAGATTGCGAAGATCCACAAGGGAAATTTCCGCTTGACGGCCAACCAGCACGTATGGATTTCTGATATCGCTACCGAGGACGTCCCCGCCATCAAGGAAGTCCTTGCACGCTACAGGATGGATTCTTCTAATTTCACCGGCCTTCGCCTCTCCTCCTCCGCATGTGTGGCTCTCCCTTCATGCCGTAAGCAGTAAACTCCAAAATGTTGCGTTCACACTCGCTCACGCGCTGGGTCCTCTGTAGCTCTGGCTATGGCCGAATCGGAAAGGGTGTGTAATCCTTTGTGTCCTGCAACTTCTTCTATAATATTCTGGTCATAGTATCTACCGTTGTTGATCGATAAGCTGGACAAGATATGTGAAGAGAACGGGCTCCAGCATGATTCTATCGTCGTGCGCATGTCAGGATGCCCTGCAGGATGCAGTCGACCTTACGTCTCTGGTACGCCGACCTGCTACTTCTCCGGCCATTGCTCACTATCTCCTCCGATGCATAGAAATTGGCCTTATTGGCAAGGCCCCAGGAACGTATGCCATGGTTCTTGGTGGTGGATATTACGGGCACCGGCTCAGCAGGATCTATCGCGGTACGATCCTCTTATGGTGTTCAAGTTTTTCAAGTTGCTCATGCGTCCACAGAATCCGTTACTGAGCCTGAGATTCTGGCAATCCTAGGACCGATGATCAAGCAGTACGCCCTCGAGCGGGTACCCGATGAAAGATTCGGAGACTTCGTCATAAGAGCCGGACTCGTAGCACCGGCGATTCCTGGGCAGGGCTGGCACGAGCTGTGATGGGGGGGTTATAAAGGTATAAAGTATATCAAATCATGCGTGTAACGGTTTGACCTTGTATCACTGACACTTGCAAATCACTTGAGTATATCAGTTCAGAATCACGTGCTCGACGCCACATCCTGAAGACTGACACAGTGAAGCTTTCTTCACTTCTACAACTTTATTCTTGACTCTCAATCCCGCTTCACGGAGGTATATTGAGCCCTGTCTGGTTGACGACAGCAAGTTGTACCACCTGTCGCGCTGGCTTACACACTGGTATTCTCCAACTAGTATACCATCATCGTTGGCCAACTGGCAGGAGTTGATCGTCAGTATATCTAGGAGAGACTATTCGCCATTCAGTCTGAACCGTCACGCGTCATCACTGTTATCCCGAAATTTCTTGTTCCTCCCATCCTGGTGCGAATCTTCCCTTCATCCTGTTTTAGTATCATACTCACCCATTTAGTTTTAGTCCCTTGCACGATAACTTTAAAATGTCTGGTTCAGAGTCAGATTCCGACTGCGAATGTGCTTGTGGCTTTCTTCTTCAGGACGATGCTCTGGTTGAACGCGCAGTCAAGGAAGGAATCGTATCCTCACCGCCTCAGACTGATGATATGAAGGACGATGTTATCCTGAGTGCGGCAGCGAGGTTTCTCTCGAAGCCTCTACGTCCATTACCCACGAGGACCGTGGCCGTCGTTTTCCCGGGCGATAGAATCCGATGGTTGCTCGCTATCGCCGTCGACGACCAAGATGATCCCATTCCGCTTCCCAGTAAAAAAGCAATCAAACGGGCTATGAGGATCTTAGGATCTAAGGACCAACTGCGGTGGTATCCTTTGTTATGAACTGAAGGTGGTAGATCTGAGTTGTTTGACGCGATGAAGGAGGCGTCGGTGAAGGCAAACATGTGGGGGGCCAAGGAGCTAATGGAAGTGTTAAAGATGTACCGATCCTCATTTTATAAGTTTAACATATTGCTCCTTTGTGAGCGCTGTGCACCGTGACCGATATCGGGCCCGGCGTGACTTCTGCGGAATCCTTAGGTTCTCCTTCCGCAGGGGGTCAGAAGAATGGATTCTTTTCGGGAGGACAAGAACAGCGACTATCATTGATTCAGAGTCTAAAGCAAGTCTAAAGTTTATCTATTACTTCAAATCAAAGGGAAATCTTGGGAGGTACATAGATAAGATGTAGATGTGGCGGTGCCTGCCTGATCGGGGAAAGAAGTTCTCCCGCCCCACTCTGAGTGACGTGAAGATGACGTCAACTACACCTCCTTGTCACACTTTCCTGTCAAAAACGCGTCCACAAGGACAAACACTCGCGTTCATATAAAGAGGACGACCTTTTTGGTTCTGTCCTCCCACTTCTTGCTTCCCTTCCCCCATCTTGTTCTCCGACGCCGCAACGTGAAAGCGTTCTGTCATACGTCCGCCCGCCACGGCAACTCTCGCGAACCCTCTGCCGCCGCCGCCGCCGTGTACCGCGGGCTCCAAGAGAACTCATAAAGTTGTCAGAGCGTGTCGGAGTTACCGGATGTTCCGTTTTCTACGCTAAGCCCATGACTAGAATGCATAATGGCTACTAAGTACTAGGAATAAGACGTCCAAAAGCACTTTCTTGGTGGTTGAGCCTGCTAGGAGCACTGTTACTAGCTACTACTCTCCTAGCAGGCCTCGTAAATAGGATTATGTCGTGCTGCTTCGTCTCAGCTGGGCCGATCGTATTCTATGGCAAAGACGAGGCCTACCCATGCCACGAGAATGGTCGAAGTTGGGTCGAACATGATTTATGCAACCCGGCATGCATATGGTAGTCTCCAAGCAATCTCCGAGATCGTTCCTTGCTACTTTCTTTTCCTTCTTTTCCTAGGTGCAAAGCACATGCAGATCCTCCACGGCCATGATATCATTGAGCTTCCTTCTCACTATCACTACCTTCTAAGGATGCGAACGCGTCTACGTCGAATCATTGCCATATGGTCCTTCATCAAGGAAAAATTCCAGAAAAAAATACCAGCAATGGGCCGGTCCAAGCGAGTAGGCATATCCGCGGAGACAAAAACAGATGCCTCACCGAAGAAGCAATGATTGCCTGAAAGGAAAACATCATCCGAGTGTTAGGCCAACGCGACATGATTCCGTTCCGCAGGTGTTCAGTTGTACAAGACTATAAGACAACACAGATATGAGCACAGAGAAAGAAGGGTAACACGACAACTAGGGATATGTATATACTGTAACGTAAAAAGCGAGGGGAACCAGCTGTCCGTAGACGGGGGAACATATTCAGAGCGACCGGGAGGATAGCAACACACGGGGAGGAGATCTAAGTAGCAAGGGAGATAGTTGGCCTTTTGGAGAAAAGAAGGGAAAGATCATAAATAACACAAATGACTGGGGACTCGAGAAGAAGAAAAGAAAAGAGCCGGTATATCCTCTCCACTGCAAATCCAACACGACGCACGCGAGATATCACTTCATCCCTAACCCATCATCCGTATCATTTGGGTTGAACCACTGCCCGAAGTCTCTCTCGAAGTTGATGTCATCCACTCGGAACGCCGTCGTGTCAAACTCCTCCAAACCCGGCGTCATAAAGTCGAAGTCCCCCAGCGAGGTCGATGGCATCCCACCACCGTTCTGCGGCGGTGGCGGTGGCGGTGGCTGCGCGTTGCCCAAGATCGCAGATGGAGATGGAGCCATGGAAGGGTTCGGATTGGAGTTTGGAGGTGCAGGCGTCGCCGGCGCAGTCCCCGGAGCCTCACCTGGGTTCTGCTCCGGAGGCTTATTGTTCCCATCTCTATTCCCATCCTTCGGTGACGGGGGAGGGAGCATCTTCTGGGCCCCTCCAGGTCCGGGCATACGATTACCAGCCCCAGGAGGAGGGCCACCAGGGTTAGGGAACTGTCCAGGCGGTGGGCCACCTGGATTGAATACACCAGACGTATCTCCTGAAGAAGGAGGAGAGCCTGCATTGCCAGGCATACCACCTGGGGGCATCGGCCTATTGGGTTGCATTGCATGCAGTGATTGCCGATAGTTGTTCTAAAAAGCCAAAAAGTCAATCGGATTTTCCATATGAATCATGGATTAGCGTACCGGCATTTGTGGCGTCATCATCCCATGATTGGACATCCCGCCCATCTGTGACTGCATCTGTCCTCCCATGTTCATCATCACTCCCATCGAGTTCACCATTGGCTGCATTCCAGGCTGGAAGCCTCCATTCTGCGGTGGTAAACCTCCCATCGATCCTGGTCGCATCATGTTATTGTTGTTCATGGGGGAAGGCTGCGACTGTGGAGGGCCTTGCTGTTGCGGTTGCTGAGGCAATTGCGCAGGATAAGACATAGGTGTCATAGGTTGCTCCATCGGGGATCGTTTAGGTCGTTTCGACGCGGGCGGAGATGAGCCGGCATTATCAGGCTAGCTTTCGATCAGAACGCTAAAAAGCTAGAACGTGTGGGAGAGCTTACATCTTCGCCTGGGGAAGTGCTGTTCCTCTTGGCTCCTCTGCCGTTGCGTGACTGAGGAGGTGGAGGCATCCCAGAGTTCGACGGTCCAGCGACAGGATTATGCCCTCGGGGGCCTGGCTTCTGGCCCGAAGTACGCATCTGATAGTGTCGTATTAACGTTTGCTAGATAAACCCTGTTAGAAAGACGATAGAGTGATACATCAATAACATTGCACACCTTCTCGGCCGGAGTCAACGAATTGTTGTCTTTCCCATCCAGATTCGTCTCCTGTTTCAGCGTTGGAAGCAAGGTGGGCGGGATCTTCATGAGCTCTGCATGAAGCTGCTGCACGTTTTCCATACCAGGCGGTTGTCGGTGTACGGGTCCAGGGCTGGGCTGAGTCATCATACCTCCTTGTCCAGGCGTAGCAGTTCGACTCGGTGGCCGACCCATGTGTTGCTGCTGCTGATAGCCAGAAACCCCTGGAGGCAACATGGGGCCACGCGATCCTGGCTGCATGTGAGGCGAAGGTCCCATACCCATAGGCTGCTGGTGTGACATTTGAGGCGTATGCTGTCCCGGACCAGGGTTCTGGTTCGCGGGATCCATGGTCGGAGAGGTGAACGCGCGCGGCTGCTGCTGCTGTGGCTGCCCAGGAGGCCCGCCCATTTGTTGTGGTCTCTGAGTCAAGTGGAAGTTGGAAGATTGGTTAACGTTCATTGGTCCGCCTGGAGGGTTAGGTGGGCCGGGGATGCCATTCATTTGCGGGTTAGAGAAAGCGGCGGGGTTGCCGGGTCCTTGGGGATTGATGCCGTTGGACATTGGGCCATTAGGAATGAAGGCTCTTCCTTGGGCGTTGGAAGGCATTCCGCCGTTGACAGTTCGAGGGATTTGTTGCGGGCCCAGTCCAGGTTGTCCAGCCAGTTGCCCAGCAGGTTGTGGTGGTGGTGGAGGCAGGATTTGCCTCGTTTGTCTTGCGGCATTCTGCTGGGCTTGATGCTGGAAGAAAGTGTCATGAGATCAAGACTCGCAGCCGAAGAAAGATGTGCTACGTACCTGAGTATAAATCAACGCTTCATCGGATCCCGTCCCACTCGCCTTCGCCGTGAACAATACCCAAAATACGCTCCACCATCTTGGAGCGAACAAAACATCAGATGTATGACAAGCGCCATGATCACGCAAACTTACTCAAACAACAAGCCTTGTCTAGCGTTTATCGGCGGTTTCGCGTCAATAGGAATGTCGGCCTCATTCATCAGATGGTGCGCAGTCTGTCGAAACCCTCGCTTGTAGCAATAATCATAGATGTAAATGTTAAACCTGATGAACTACATCAGTCTGAACTGAAAAAAGCACTGGGAAAAAAAAAACGCACATCTTGTCTCCTTCCCATGTCAGAGGCTGTGAGGGAGGTTCAGAGGGAGGTTGCCCGATCTGTGCCGGTCCTTGTGGCTGGATGTTCGCCATCGCTGAGGACCACGACGAAGACGACGGGGGAAAGTATAACGGAAGGTTGGCGCTGAAATTAGATTCCGGGGGTTGTGGTGGCGCGTAGGGGCGCTAGAAGTAACAGAAGATATTGCCAAATCCAGCAAGAAATACAGAAGATAAATGGGAACAGAAATACAAAAAGCCAGGCAGGAAAACAAAAAATAGCAAGGCGGTGGTGGTGGTCGGGACGAAACCAGTAAAGTGATGATACCCCGTCAGAATCCCTCGAGGTGATCCAAACATGTGTCAATACAGTTCAAGGTCAAAACTATTACAAAACACTAGTGCTAGAGACTACAATATTGTACTAAGATGATACAAGACACTAATAGGAGACTAGCAAATACTCTACCAAAATACAGACAGCGCCCCTCCCAAAAAAAACAACCCTTATCAATGGCGTCGGACCACCGCTAGTTGAAAATCCCACCCCCCAAGAATATACTTGATCTCAAACAACCTTCTCATCTCTCGCCATCCGTTAACGTTCCTAGCTTCCTCCGCATCAGCCAAGTCCGTCACGACATATATAAAGTCAGCAGGTGACAAGAGAGATCGAAGGAGAGAACCAATCAAAAACGCGATGAGTGCAATGATGATAGTGGTCGACAAAGGGCATCCACCCGTGTGACGCCTGTTCGAACGCATCATGGGGGCCTGGACATCAGCTTCTGGCAGTCCTCCGGGAACCTTTTCCGAACATGGGGTCGTGGCTGCAGACACACTCCCTGGGCTCGAGCTAAATCTCGTAAGGGGGTTCGGATAAGACTGCAAGAAGCCAAGAAGCCCGCCTGTCGAACTGTGAGAAGTACTAGGAGGTGGAATGGTTTCAAGATTCAGCTGGTGAGGCAGACCATGAGCATTTCCAGGTTCCAGGGCAATCAGGGAACTTACCGCTCGGGGGGCATCATCGCTGCTCTCAGAACTGATACTGCTCTCGTCGTTCTCCAGGGAAGCTTTGCCGTCGGTCACGGTCTGGGTTACGGCAATGTCAGAGTCTAGAAGTCCGTCTGAGACTGCAATTGGCACTTTGAACGCCTCGGGGACTGGCTCGGAATCACTGGCCGTCGTTCTATACACACGCCCGTCAGCTCTATCTGCCAAAGAACCCACACTAGAATACACTCACCGAGACAAAACACCGGTCTTCGATATCCTATCATCCAGCAATTCCTCCCGCCCAAGAGCCGTCAACGCGTCCTTCTCACTTACGACCACCACGTCAGGCGAATAATCCTCGTCTCCCTCTCCACGGCTTCTCCCATCATCCACAAAAACAACACCATCAATGCTTTTCACAGCAGCAGGCCTGACCTCAATCTCTACCACCGCGCCTCCGCCGTCTTCCATCTCAACAAACCAGCCCGGCTTCGGTGGCGCGTGTTGTGTCTCCCCAGTCAACGGATCTTGGACGGTCGATATCTGATACCTTGCCGTCGGCAACGTAAGCCTCACTAAATGCCTCGTCGGCGTAGCCGAATTCATACCCGAAGAGTGCATAGGAGATGAAGGCATCGTGTGGACCGTGCACGCCAAAGGAAGCGTGCTCTGCTCCCCTCCGAATGTCGAGTTCAGGAGGATGGGAGAGCCCTTGGGTTTGGTGCGCGATTTCAGAATGAGCATGTATCCATCCGGATACAGCCGCGAGTCGACTACCAGCTCGCCGACAACCAGGTCTGATGTGTGTCGGACTTCACCCTTGACGGTAAACGCAGAGGACGTTCTCCCACTGAATGATGAGGCGGATCGCTCCCGGGGCGTGCCAGTAGGTGTCGACACTGGGGAGGAAGAAGGCGGCGAGCTGCCTGGTGATGGCATACTCATTGTAGTATCTATATTCGAAGTTTCTTCTGTAATACTGGCCTGCGATAAAATCCGACTTGGTTTCGGCGTCGTTTGACTCTGATTCTGTCTCGAGGGAGAACCAGCTTCAAAAGTGAGCTTGACAAGAATGAGACTCTTGTACGAGGCCGTCTCAGGAGTAAACTTTGTATTTATCAACACCCGATTCTCGTCCCGTCGCCGAAGATGCCAGCGCAGCTCTCCGACGGTGTCATCGTCCTTCTTCTCCGTCAGGACTAGCCCAGGAGCAGGGAGTCGCGTTATCGGTAGAGGAGAAATGCTCCTGAAGTATGACTCTACTGCCAGTATAGACCGCGGCAGTGTCGAATTTATCATGGCATTCATCGCCGCAGGTAAAGATCCCGCGTAGTCCACCGCAACCAATCGCGTACATCTTGAAGATGGTATCGCATAGTTCTCCTTTGTATAGGGATCCAGTGTTTCTAGGATCCACGCATCCAGAAACACCCTCCCAATAGGAAGATCGTAAGGGTTGTACTTCTTCGGAGAAAACAGTGCCACACTATCCGGACTGAACGATGCTGAGACGCAAAAAATCGCATTCCTCGTCCCTTCCCCGACCTGGGAGCGTGCGATAACGTTGGACACGTAGAACCCGCGATCTCTGAACGGAAAGCTGGCTTTAGAGATGAGGAAACAGGTCCTCGCCTCACCACCAAAGCTCTCCAGAACGTTAACTGAGTCAAACTTGTCGTCCCATTTCTTCCTGCAGTCGTACTCGGTCACGATAGATGCCAGCTCCTCTGCCGATACGCCTTCGACGACTTTCTCTCCTGCATGGACAGGTATGAGCGGGGATAGCTCGGGGAAGAGCTTTCGCCGAACGGACATGCCCTTCTCATTCGTCACCGTCCAGCCCTCGGTAGAATTGCGGTCGTAGATTTCTTGCGTCCAAGCCAGAGCCTCCAGCCCGTACTGCATCGGGGATTTGGAGGAGGAAGGTAGGGAGGAGGAAGAAGCAGTAGGAGACATGGCCGCGACAGCTTGTTGGGTAGAAGAAGTAGCCTGGTCGACTGCAAATGTAAAGAACCTGCCCAGCGGACTAGAAAACTTCGGTGGCGATGTCCATGAGGAAGCGCTGGTAGCCGTAGGATCCGATGTGATTTGTGCGTCGGACTCATCCGCCGCCCACTCTACCCTCCTCTTCCGAATAACAGACTCCACTGGAGGCTGATCAAGGGGTATCCTCACTGGCTTCACCCTCTTCATCTTACTCAAAGTCTTGATCTCGTTCTCCGAGATGTCCTCCACATCGACATTCACCTTTGCCCCATTAACCATCACTACTCCCTTCTCCTTGCCCGGTCCTTTCCTCACGATCACAAGTACCCTCTCATCGTCCAAAAACACCCCATCGTGCACGATAGTCAACCAAAGCCCACCACCCTCACTCGAAACCCTATGCCTCCGCAAACATGAGATTGACTGTGGTGGAGGGTCCACGACAATATCCAACGACGCTGCCCATGTATCCACATCGCACCTCACCTCACACTCAATTATCTCTCCGTTCGCCGACCTCCTACTCACCGAAGGCTCATACTCCACACGGAAGCTGGATCGCTCATGGTCATATCGGTAATCATTGGCCTTGGCACCCGCCAGACGCGTGACAACAGGTGGGCCACCGCATTTGATGGCAAACTCCCCGATACCTGCTACTGCATTGACCATGAGAGTAGGTATGGAGGTCTTATTCGTCCATCCCTTGGGATCGGACTGCTCCAGCAGCGTGAGCAGCGTAGTCGTGGGAGATAGAGCTTCAATAGCCCATCCCTGAATGTCCACTTGCGTGCGGATGACATTCGGTTCTGCGACAGGAATGTTGGGGAACAAATGTGGATCGTCCGCGGAGAATGCAAACACGTGTATCGTCGTAGGAGACTTGTAGACTGTCTTGAGAACCACAGAGTCCCTCCCACTATGCCAGAGTCAGCCAAACAGCCAAAAATGAGTGACCTGTGAACTCACACCACAGGCCAAGCCGGCTTTGTCTTGAAATGCCAAAGCTCCGTGAGTTCGTTGACGTCTTCCAAAAGCACCGCATCCTCATGTTGCTTGTCCCAGAAATTCCGGGCTCCCGGAGAAACCACTGCTCCGTATAGGTCCCAAAGACCGACGCCCACGAACGTTGCTTCGGCCCGGTAAACCACCAGCGTAGGGTCGATGGAGTCCAACTGCGTGATCGTGACGCCTCGTGCCTCCGAATCTGCGGAATAAGCGTCAGCATCCAAGTCAGCAGACAAAAATCGTTGGCCTCACTCCGCTTCCACTTGGCTTCTGGCTCTTGGAGCAGGGACGAAAAGTAAATGTAGTTCCTCTTCACTCGTGACAGGATAGACTTCTCGGCCGCGGGTGTTCGCTCTGTCATCGTCTGCTGGAGAACAGTCGCGGAGGAGGAAGATGATGATGCAGCTGTGTGCAAAGATGAGCCCGTTTGCAGGCTAGCACTTGAGACCTCCGGCAGCATCCGTGGGGTTGTAAAAGAAGTAGGATTTCTCTCCTCTCCGTCCTGAATCGTCTGCGGAACTCCGTTCAATCGCAGTCCACTCGACGGACCAGAAATCTCAATCGTAGCTTTGACTTTGAGGACAGAGTGCTCGTCCAGGAGGGGTGCATGAGATAGACGAAAAACAATCTGGTCGTTAGGTGGAGATGCAGCAGTTAAAGGATAAGACGTGCTGTAAATCGCATGACCCGACCATGGAAGCCTCTCCAGCTCCTCCGAGGAAGCTTTCGTAGAGACCTGAACGTCCCACCCTTGTTCTGCAGGCAAAATACACTCAATAGACCGAGCAAGCCGCTTCTGCTCCCGCAATGCATCGAGCTCAGAAGGCTTCCCATAATCCTCATCTTCAGGGACGATTGCATAGTCCACGGTCAATGCCTCACGGTCGAGTTGGAAGCGAACGCGCTCGATTGTGACACCATTACCGTATCCCACGAGCTTGGGTATTCGACTTGATCGCTTGAGGACCGTCTTAAACAGGCCAAGTGCCATGGTCGAGAGCTGTTTGCGCAGTGTTAGAACCAATGTTCCAGACGGAACGGAGGTCATGCTGCCAGAAGCAGGTTATGCGAATACGGCTATTGGGGACACTAACGTTCCTGCGCTTGGGCTGTTCAGTTGGAGAGGGCGGTTGAGGAGGTGCAATGTATTGTATACACCATGCAAGGACTGGCAGAGGGATGAGAGAATGGCATTAAAGCAAGGTTTAACAAACTCACGGGAGACGTTAGATCGGACATAGGGTGGGGAAGGTCTTAGGTAGGCCGGCTCGTCAGTAGAGCGAGGAAGAGACGTTCCGATGTCAATTACAGTCGTATCATCAGAGAGCGTCCGAGAAATGGTGACCGCATCTCTAGGGCTGTAAACATGTTGAGTGATGGGGAAAGATTCGTGAAGATGAAGTTGACAAGTAAGACTCACTTTGCAGGCCATCCTAAGCTAAAGTTCGTCTTGGAAATTCGTGACGTGTGGTCAATAATCTCCACTAGATGAGCGTCTGTGACAGCAGGGTCCCATTCCTGCCTCAGTTCAGGCGTGGTAAGGACAGACTTCCAAGGCTCCAGAGACACGGGGTCATCGCCGGACGGAACTTCTAACACAAGTCGGTAGATGACATCCCCAGACTGCTTAGAATTCCTATGCACGACGACATCCGAGAGTTCAGGAACAGCAGAGACTCGAGCTTTTCCCTTCTTGTTGGGGGAGCTGTCGGTTGTCGACGATATTCGCTTCCAGTCCGCTGGATGCGAAGTCAAGAGTTCTCGAAAACGATTCTCAGCGGCATCTAGGGCCTTGTACCAGGATTCGCGGAGACTGTTGGGAATTTTGTGATAACTTGCTTCCAACACTACAAAATGTGAACATACCTCGAGCCATCCGACATTCTGAACCAGCATGCAAAGATGGAGGTCGTGGTACGGGTACAAGGTCTGAAATTACATACTTACCCCCAGTGAAATGTTACGCGGTCATGCGTTGTGACTCATGACCAAATCATCTTGTCTGAACCATCACTAAGTTGGACAATTTATTGAAATCCATCCTCTCCGACGATTAGAAATACCGAATCTCAAATGGCCACCGATAACAGTCAGTGCCGTTCACCAATTTTTTCTGATAATTACTGACTACTCGACATATTTTTGCAGGCACCAATCTTCCTCGCAACTTTGGGGTTCTGATCTTCCCCACATTCCAGGCATTAGATGTCTTCGGACCACTCGATGCTCTGAATGTTCTCTCCTACGACTATCCCATAAATCTCTCGATCATCGCCGCTACCTTGGATCCCGTTTCTACCAAGCCGCGGATTCCTGTGCGAAATTCACACAAGTCCGACTTTTCCCAATCCATCGTCCCAACCCATACGTTCGAGACTGCTCCCCCTCTAGACGTCCTCATTGTACCCGGAGGCTTGGGGACTAGAGCCGATGATATTGGCCCAGCGATAGAATTCGTCAAAAAGACGTACCCGTCGTTGAAGTATCTCTTCACGATCTGTACTGGATCGTGGATCGCCGCACGATCGGGGGTCTTGGATGGGAAAAGAGCAACGTCGAACAAGAAGTCGTGGTCTGATACGAAGACTGTTGGCCCAGACGTTAATTGGGTTCACCATGCACGATGGGTTGTAGACGGGAACATCTGGACGTCTTCAGGCATATCCGCTGGCATCGACGCGATGCTGGCATTCATCGAGGAGTTTTATGGCTCCAGTGCGGCTGAAAGTATCGCCAATGGTATGGAGTTCGAGAGGCACAAGGATCCTAACTGGGATCCCTTTGCGGACATGTACGAGTAAATAGACATGAATCAATGAGGCGTTCTTCTCTTTGCGCCACTGAACTGGGCGACCCCCCGGAGATTCCAGCTTCCCGTCTTTCACGCTCCTCATTGCGCAGAGCTTTAAACAAAGCCAGCCCTTTCATTCGTCACGCGACAACATCGTTCGGACTACGGAACGAGAACGCCGTAAGTTCCCATTCCTCAAGTCCCCAAACGTCTCAACGCATTGGCTCAACGGCCTAGTTTCCGCAATGGGAGTAACTTTTACTTCCTTCATCAGTTGCAAACATTCTTTTAGCTCTTCTTTCGTGCCCTACATACTCCCTCTGAAAATAGCGTCCCCAATAACGGGATTGAAATCTTGGGAGAAGTAAGACCGATCATCTGAATGACGCCACGCGGCCTGACTGATGCGAGGGCAGCATCGAAGGTCGATTGGACACTGACAAAGTCGCAGACGGTATCGACGACAAGATCGTGTTCCTTAAGAAGAGCGGGAAGGTCTGCGGGAAGGACGATATAGTCCGCTCCGACCTCTTTCGCAAGTTGGAGACCGCTCGGCAGAGTATCATAAGCTATAACGCATTTCGCTCCAAGAACGTTCTGCCCGACGATCCAAGTTGGGGAAAAGGGATTTCACATTGGAGCCGAGGGAAACAATGACTCCCGCCCCTGGTTGGTTGTATGAATTTACGTTGGTACGGTGGATGTGACAACGAACCTTCATGTCCCATCGTAAACGGACCTTTCAAGGACGCGTAAATGGTCGACAGGAAAGGCGGTTTGAAAAACATGAGATCGGAATGGCACATCCCCGCTGCAAGAACCTTGATTAAAACTTGGACAGAGAGGTTTTCAGATTGTCATCCTATGTGCGACGAAAATTAGTTCACTTTGATCCTCTGCAGGAACAGGAATCGGAATGGTCTGTTTCTGAAGGGTAGTTGCACCTTCGAACCAGCGATACGCCTCCATGTCTTGGGATATTGCGCGGGGAGTTGAGAAGGGAGGGGCCGTATAGATGGTCAGCTAGGTTTGATCAATAGATGCCAAAGACCTGTTCATCAATGAATCGTGCTTCCCCATCCTCACCAGCTGACAAGCTTTGTAATTTTACACCGAAACACCAGCCCGTGGCTACGGCCTTTGTAGATATCGAGAAACAATTCGGGCGAGGTATAAATGTCTCAACCGCTCTAGTGTTCAGGCCCAAAGTATCAGAAGGAGCGAAGCAGGAAGCAGGTCTGCAGTTAGGCATATGCTCGAGCTCGGGAATAGTGATGTGTCGAACTTGCTACGGTTAGAGTAGCCGGTCGTCATCATAAAACTTGCATAGTTCAGACGGCGGCGCGTCCAAGGGTACTCAACATTTTGTTACAGCTTGGTTACAGCTAATTTATTTACGACCTCTTTGATACACGGGCATCCGAGAGCGTTATTGCTTAATTGCGAAGACGTTGAACCCAAAACAAGGAAATACACGAAAGATGCGAAGTATAGGGCAGGGTAGAGCCCTATATCAACAATGTCCAGAACTCTCAATACTTGGATAGAGAAAAGAAAACGCGCACAAGAAGCAATCAGTCTTCTGGATACCAACCTGGCGGCATCGTAAACCCTCGTCTTGCGAGGATCTCTTTGAGCGCGTCGAGAGTCTTTCCTTCCGGAACTATCATAGCTTCGCGCCTAGTATTCTTTGCTACACACAGAAGCCTCAAGAGAGACTTTCCTACCCAGGCCAACACAAGAGAAGTTCTCTTCTGAGGCCATACGCGACCGCATTCCCCCTCAATGGTGCACTGCGCGACACCGTAGCGATTCAAGGAGGCACGCTCGTGTTCCTTCTTAGAGACGTCGCTGGGAGAGGAGAGATGGTCTCAAGGGATGTATCGAATGCTTTGTCGTCCAGGGGAAACCCATAAACCATGGTCCGAGGTCTGGCGCGACCTCGAAGAGGCGGTTGTACTACTTAATGTCGTGGCAGACATTGAAGAGCTGGTCGAACGCATTCAGACAAATAAAGCAGCTGAGATTAAAAAACATATTCTTGACCTGTAAGTATTACTTGGACGGCAGCTTGCCATTTCAAGACCCGTATTTTGGTATGACCGGAAACTAAATTTCACCAGTGACGAGTCGGACAGGGTGAATCGCTGGAAACCAACTTGAAATTTCAGAATGGAAAAAAAGTGAAGACCGCGGAAATGCCACAAGTAGGGTCAGACTGTGGTGCCGGGATCGGAGAATTGAAGTATATCGGTCATCGCTAAAAAGTGATATCGTCAGTCTGTCTAGGAAAGATTAGTCATCCCCGCCGCCGCGTACTTATGTGGCCACTTGGGCGCGACATGCTCCAAGGGGCAGCTGACAAATCAAAGAATATTGCGGACCTGAACAAGAAAGATCTTCTTGGAGGTCAACGGCCACGACGACGAGCGCCGACATTTTCTTGTTTCTCTATATACCATCGACTGAAAGAAAACCTATACGCTCGCTTATAAAACGCTGTTATTATACTCTGGGCTTAACGATAATCTGGACGACTCACAATACATTTATACTATTCCACCACCATTCCTATGGCCCAAGCTGTATTTGAAGAGCACCCACTAGAAAAAATACTTCAGAGGTCAGTTCATCCCCTGATATGAATGTAGGTTTGTTTCTACACGGCTCCCCCGGGCAATACGGCCGTCTACCCTTCAGCGGACCCTACACTAGTGGCGCGTCTGGAAGTGACCGATACTCTAGCATCGAACTAGCTGCGGTATTTCAGCAAACAGATAATCGACAGACAGGCTGTCCAAGTGACACGCGAATGAACGGGCCTTCGGCTTGTGTTCGTGCAAATCTCACGTTGGTCTGAGCAGCGACATCTCAAGCCTGTGTAGTTGCTATTGCTTTAATATTCCCTAGTTTTGTGGCCCGGATTATATCAGTGAGTCTTGTATTGCCATCCAACCTACCCGCAGTCTGACATTCTTTGCGGGGTCTCCGAACCAGCTACCTACCGACATCTCCAATCCTCCAAGTATTACCCTGTGTCGTTCGCTAGATGTCGCCATGCCGAATTCCGATGAATGGTCCGTCGTGTCATTGTCGCTGACGTTCGCGACTGTCACATAATTGCTCGGGGGAGCCATATAGAACGACCTTGGAACGACCGAATGTCTGAAGTCATGCTAACGTTTGCACCTCAGATGCGGGCGAAACCTCCGACCCGATGCCTGGAGCCTCTAGCGATATGCTAGCTGAGCTTGGTGACGCCCCAGAAATATCGCTAGAAGAAGAGGACGAAGTGGACATGGCAAACCTGTACCCCCAGTGGGTACAAGATATTCTGCAGGCGAGATAACTACTTAAGTCGACGTCAGAATCTAACTAATCACTTCCTCTAGGTCATCCACTCTGTCATGCCAGGGCTCACAAACAGGACATCGCCTTTTGTAGAGCGCTTCAAGTACGACGTGATATCATCATCTCTCCTCGCGACTTCTCTTCAAAGCCCTTTCAAACGGTCGCCTTCTCCAATAGTTCCGGACACACATCGTAGGATTGCCAGTGATGCGTCTGGCCATTATCCAGGTGCTTCGCTATTTACTGAATACCGTCAATATTGGCTATCTTCGTTGGCGGTGGCGATTTTCACCGTCCTACGTTCTGGATACTATTTCCTAGCGGTGGTTATACTCGCGGGATCACTGTACATCTTCACCACAGACCCGTTCTCCAAAACAGACATGGCACCGGTGAGTAAAACTTTCCCAAAAAACAATCCACATTCCTGATCAGCGTCTGTTCAGTCGATAGAAGCGTTGTCCGATCTCATAGCAGCCGGTGATGTATGGGAATCCGTTGTACATGAAACTTTGGCCAGCATCGAGAGCGACGAGAAGAAGTAAGTGTACATGCTCTTTTCTATTTCACACCACTCATTGCCTTCCAGCACCTTCTACGGGCCTAAGACGCCATCCTCGCCATCCTCTCCCCTCCGAGTGGCCCTACAGTCGTCACTACACACGACCCAAACCCAATGCGACAACGTGCGCCACCTTCTCTCTGCACTCACAGCGCCCTCCAACCTGTCTCAAATATCGGAGATGTACGCCCCTCCATCTCCCTCCCCATTCCTACCTCGTTCTCTCTCTCCGCCGTTGCCCTCTCCAACATACAGACCTGTCTCCCTTCCAACAAGTCCTCCAGACGCATTCCATCCACGTCACGGGTCTACCATGGAGGCCAAGCGGTCGACATGGAACGGCTCCTACTCTACCCTTGCTCACGCGGGAAGTCCCACAATGGGAGCTCTCAAACGACGAGAAAAGCGCAGATCGGAACTCTCTGCCCTGCTTCAGACATCAGCCAATTCGAGCGCTGACGGTAGCACACCTTCCCCTCTCCTGGACGAAGTCCCCGAAGAGGAAGACGAGCCGATGGAGGTTTCCTTAAACTTCGATCTGGACGAGGACTACAGGCCGGTATCTGCGGGCATCCTTGACCTTAGACGGAAACGGCGTGCGAGCGGGATGGCGGCGTTGGGGATCAGCACAACACATCATCGTACCAATTCCTCTTTCACTTTCCCCCGAACACCCGTCTCCCCGTTTTCCGCCGCGTCGCGGTTCACGACACGGCCACCGCCGACGAGACACCCGCTGAGTCTGTCCGCGCTGAACCAGTCTCTGGACGCGGCACTCGCTGCGAAACGATACGCGTGCTCGCACCTCCTCGCACTGCGGTTCAACGAAGACGATAGCGATGAGGGGTATTGGGAGGACGTGCGTGCCGTGATGGGGCTGCTCACGTCGACCCTAGGAGATGCATCAGCGAGGCTGACGGAGGCGCTGGAGATGACGGAGACGGCGAAGTTGAAGGATCAGCATCCGAGTCCGAGTCCGTCGAGGTCTTGTAGTATCGATGTGAAGAACAAGAAGAAGCCGGCGACGATGTTTGCGCCGGTGCCGTCTCACCTGACGAGGTTTGCGACGCATGTGGAGGCGATTTCGGATGCGTTGGGGGATGCGAGGGAGTGTTTGGTGGAATGCGTTAGTGCGTTGAAGGGTGAGGAGTTGGCGCGGAAGACAGAGGGAGAGGGAGATGAGCATCCAGCGTTACAGGCCTATGAACGTCTCCGGAGAGAGCTCGGGTTGGCGTTGAGAGAGTGTGAGCGTGGTCGGGAGAAATTATTGGACATCGTCGCTCCTCCTCGGGAAGATTCAGCTTCAGACGACGAGGAAGATGATCTCCCCGCCCTCAGCGATGATTCAGACAAACCGGATTCTACGTCCGTTGTGGATGAGCATGAGGTGCAAGATGTTGGGCATGATCACAACGATGTCGCTGTGGTCAGTGAGGCTGTGGATCCTGCGACTATGGATGATGTGACGGCTCATTTGCTGCTTGCAACGTCTTCGCAACATTTGCCTCCCCCAGGGGTGGAGCAGGTGTACGAGGGCGAGACAGGGAGTGGGATGGCGTTTGCACGGGAGAGGTCGAAGCTGAGTAGGGAAGAGAGGATCGCGCTCGCCAAGAAGATGAGGGAGCAAGGGAGTGGAGGTCTTGGTTCTCAGGAGCTGCAGGATCGGGCGGAGAGGGATCGATGGGGTCCCGGAGGTGAAGTCGTGCAGGAGCTCAAGGACGTCATCTGGAAGGTCGGCGAGAGAAAGAGGAAGATGACTATTGAAGGGACGTTGTCCAATGTCGTCCCGCCGGATGAGGCGGCCGGGACTGCTGCTGCTACTCTGCAGGAGTTACGGAGATGATTTTTTGATTTTCTAGGTTGTTATCTTCTCTCTTTTATCATGTCGATACGAAATCATTCATACCCCTGCTATCCGGAAGAACCACCTCATCGCATTGCATATACGTTTTCTTTTTTATGTCGATTACAGTATCTACTATTTAATGTTTATGGGCCGGTTGGCCATCCTCGTCGTTCGTTTTTAGACGTCAGAAGTATGTAGATAGAATTCAATGTGCGAAAGATGTGTGCAGTCTCCTAAGTGTAAGCAGACAAAAAATGATGGCGTCGTTCTATCATATTGGGACGTGTGGGATATTGCGTGAAAAGTTGGCAGTGAGATGTATACAAAAGTCGGAGCAGATGCACGCAGGGTTAGAAGGGAAGAAATATGATGGTACATTATGGATCCGTCAGAGGAGAGAAAACGGTAGATAGCTGAAAGCATAAAAATCGATAGCAAGAGTCAGGCAGTCGTTACAAACATAAAACACGAGCAATGGTCATCAGCTTCCGGGGACAATTATCCGAACCAGTCTCCCATTCGAGGGCTCTGTTTCCGTCGTGATATGCAGACTGTGGTACGTCAATATTAGAAAAGAGGGTAGAAAAAGAGAAGGAGAAAACGTACTCGTTCATTGCGTCCAAGATAGCCGCCTTCACAGGCAGCCCCTTCTTCTGCTTGGGAGTCAGTACCTCTAACTTGGAACCTCCCTGAGCCATCAGCTCCAACAAACGCTGCTGTGTGGCATCCACCCACTGCCATGGGGGCGCGTTTCCAGCCAATTCAAAGGAGTCCGTATCCGGAATGGAAGACCTATCTATACCTTGAGAGTCCAAGTCAGTTACTGCTCACAGCAAGGAAAACGAGGAGGCATACCAGCAAAGAACTTCTTGTCGATCCTCTTCTCGAGCTTCCGGAGCTCTTTCTGTGTCTCCTCCGCCTCCTTCTTGTCGTCTCCGTCGGCTTGTTGAAGATCTGCAAGCTTCTGTCGAAGCAGCGCAGCTTCCTTTCGGAGTTCCATTGCCTTGGCTAGACGGATGGAAATCTTCGAAGTGTCGACAGAAACATCTGAAGAGGCAGATGATGCCGGAGGGGGTGGGTCGTTCTGCTGCTGTGGTAGTTCGGCAGGTGGTGGCGTAGAAGGGACATCAGCCGTAGTGGCGTTCTCGTTAGGTTTCTCATCAACAATCGTGTCAGGCTGCTCCGCCGGCGGATCTGCAGTGACAAGATCT
>RZIO01000009.1:2343973-2355044 GCA_004338095.1 Gloeostereum incarnatum
AGCCATCTCTTCATGGAAAAGCTATAAGAAATGATCTGAGCTGATTTTCACTCAATTAGCAGCAAAATAATAATGAATTATGACCTTATTTTACAGAATTTCGATCTGAGATCCTTATGAAAGATCCACCACGTTTCAGCATTTCCTCAGCGCCAACGAATGATAAAATATTCAAAGTGTTTCCACGTGCATAATGAGCCACCAGTGACAAAAATAAAATATCTCAGTAAGCCTTATTTTACAGGATTTTCAGATGTACAAAAAGCTCATGCCCGTCGTGCACCTTCCTATGTAAGGTCCTTGACATAGGTCCTTGACTCCCCCTTGACCAGTCCTCCTTCGCATCCCTGACTGAATGATAGATCTACGTCAATCTCACCCCTCCCCCCCTGCGGATATGCACGATAAGCCTTGCACAAGTACACACCATCCTTTGTTGTTCGGGCGACAATAAAAGAAATTCTCATTGGGAAGACCACTGATGAACAATTGTATAGCTTTTAAGGCTGTCAAGGCACAGACTCGACTTCTAATGCCTTTTCTCGCTTTCAGATTTCGTCCTTTTGTATTTTCTGACCGGACACAGGAGCCCGCTAATTACGTTGGAGTACAAACCTTAGCCTTTATTGGGAACGATTTTATTGTACTTCCACTGCCTGTGGTTGTAAAGAATCAGTGACGTTGCTAGGGATGCCCGAGCTTTATCGTATTTTCTCTTCCCCTCATGATAACGGTGCTGTTGCAAATTCCGCCGGTTACTTGAGACGGAAGCTCTTAAAGACCCTTCACTTATAAGTTCTGGCCAATATCAATGCCGAAGACCAAGTCGAACAACTTCCTGTCCGGGACGTCTTTTGCCCTCCTGGGCAATAGCGAGGCCAGCTGCCTGCGAATCGCCCTCTTTGTGTCTTCAGCGCTCTCGTACACTTTTAACTCTCGCAATAGCGAGCATCCGTGGTATGTGCCATGGAACGCAGTCCTCGCACAGCTGATTGGCAATTCCCCGATCTTGATGGTGGCGCCCCAGTATGTTCTCTCCTTTGTTGGTCCACCTGTGGACTCAGACTCCGAGGACGAGGACGAACTGGGGAACCAAAATAATACATCTGGTGATCCTCCTGAATTTCGAGGGGCATTTTTTACGGACGGACCTGACTCTTCGTTCACATCCCAGCGGTCTGTTGCAATCCCTCGTGGTGCGGGAAGGTCTCGCATCACAGACTTCGCTATTGTGTACACCTTCAGCGAGATCAGCCGCTCTTCCATCCAGAACCTTTCGACCGGTTGGCGACCTACTGAAGAGAGGGTGCCCGTCATTATCGAGCTGAAACGTCTTCCCCACCGCCATCTCTCCCAAGAGGAATTTATGAGACACGTTGACTCTCAGGTGTCAATGGCAAAACGCCAGCTCTATGTTCAAGCTGCCCATCTCTTTGCTTCAGATCCGGACACGCACGATGTACGAGCCATCGCAATCTCAGGACCATGGTGGTCCAGTGCCATCATTCAGCGAAAGCATTTCACGGATGAATTCTTCAGGAGTCTCTTGACTGTGGATGTGAAGAGCGTAGTCATACCGGAATCCATACATTGGGATAAGATATTGGATATTACCCAGCGACCATCATGGAGGCGCATGGAGACTATCTCAAAGAATCTCAGGCGAATGAAGCATACGAAACCATAGGATTTTTTTGTTTGTAAATGCTATTCAGCCATCTTGACCTACTAGTAGTAACGTAGCACTTACTTTACATGTACAGTCTCGTGTAGCATGTACTGCTTGCTGCATAGTAGGACGCCGAATATACGGTGCGTAGAACTTTGTGGTCGAAAGGCAATCCATAACAAAGCTAGGGTTCGATTCTACGGCGATATCATCGCCGTTTCTAGATTTCTAGTGCATAAATGCTGCGAAAAAAACAGGAGTTCATCGGATTCCAATAGTAACGCTAGATAATAATATCCAACTATGCCGGCAGACCCTCCCATTGACTTTACAATCCATATGTTGATAACATAGGTTCGAAGCTTCAATATTCAATGGCTGCTGCTGCTGGAGCTACATCGCTGATTCAACTACGCGCTGACTGTTTGTCAGTCCGTGATCCACAGCCACGTAGCCACTCAACCTCTGATATAAAAACCTGAATGTCTTTGTCTTTCCTTCTTGACTTTAAACTTCCATACTACTTCTAACATGACTATCAATCCGCCCTCTTCTACCACCTCCATGGTGTTTGACTCTTCTCTATCCTCGTCTGAGTACGCACATCGTGGAAAGGCAATGCTTGCTCTCCTCGAAGGACTCAAACGGTTGGGGTGAGCCACTCGTTCTTTGTCTTTAAGGATAGTTCCAAATGTGCAATATCTATAGAGTAAAAGGGGAACTTGACCTTCCGGAGTTCTGTGTCATAGGAAATCAAAGCGCTGGTGGGTGTTCCATCGACCGGTGAAAGACATCTAACCCACGCGAACGTGACGGTCTCTCCACAGGCGAGTCTAGCGTTGTCGAATCCATCACCGGTGTGTGTTATATGCTGCTCTATGTCCTGAAATTCTATCTCATGAACTACACTTTCAGATACAAGTACCCAGGGATCCTGGAACTTGCACGCGTTGCCCGGTCGAATGCCGTCTCGTTGCCACTAAAGGACCGTGGAAATGTAACATCTCTATCAGATACATATCTAGGAATCCACGTCAGATGGTTTCATTCGCTGAGAACGTCACCGATAAGTCATTGGTGGAAGACCTTCTGCGGCGGGCTCAATGGGCTGCTCTGAATCCTTCTGTTCCAATTCCTGAGATCCTGGACGCGCCTTCTGACGATGTCAAGGCATGGGGGAAGACCAAGCCGAAGTTCACCCGAAACTTAGTGCACATCTTCTTGGAGGGTCCTGATTTGGTCGACCTCTCTTTGTCGATCTTCCTGGTGTGTCTTCGAGCTTCTTTGAGTATATTTGCGGGTTATTCACTTCGTTTTCCTTTAGGGTTGGTCCACAACGTCGATAAAGATGTCATCGAATTCGTCGAGAGCCTCGTAGTCTCTTACATGACCAAGGGACAGTCCATAATTCTTCTTGCGATGGCCATGTCAGGTATGCGCAGTCTTCCGGGGTTTTACAGTCCACCCTCTGAAAATATGGGCTCCTTCTCACAGAGGACTTGGCTACTCAACGTGCCGTTCGGCTGGCTCGTGAAGCGGACCCTCAGGGAATACGTACCATTGGTCCGTGTCTCACATGTTCCTCCCTATTTAATCACTGCTAATATGCATTCTAGGTGTCTTAACGAAGCCGGATGTTTTGATCTCCTCTGGGTCTCCCCAATCCATCGCTAATTGGATCGACGTCCTTGATGGACGAAACGAGCCCCTCACGCTAGGCTATTATTGCACGCGTCAGCCTAACGACATTGAGTGCCAGAAAGGACACGACTCCAAGTAGCTCCACGCTCTTGAGTCCGATTTTTTCCGTAACAGTCCTGAATTGAAACAATATGCCGACTCGAAACGTTTTGGCATGGACAACCTCATCGTTGCCCTCAGTGGTCATCTATTGAGTTGTATCAAGAGATCGTGAGTTCTTTTCCGTCCCACCGTTTGCTTTGATTGTTCAATTTGACCATCATTAGTATCCCTGAAATCCGGGACAAGGTGGCAAAGTCTCCCATGGAATGTCGAGAGCGTCTATCTAAGCTTCCTCCGGTGGATGACGAAGGGCCTGTTACGAGCATGCTCAAGCTCATCCACTTCTACCAACAAGAGATCCAACGCTACGTCGAAGGCGGTGGCGCCGAGAGGAGTCACTTGGTTCAACAACACCGTGCAATGTTTCAAGAGCTGTTCCACGAGGTCCGACAGACTGCGCCCTTCTTCATTCCCTACTCCTCCAAGAATCTGGTTCCCTCCGACCCGTTCTTTAGCAGACCTCCTTCATTCGTCAACGCACTTGATGAGGACGTGGAAGGGGACGAGGTGTATCGCAAGGAAGCTGAGAAACGTGTTGACACTGGGGGAGCTATCGACCTTGACGCCATGAGAAAGGATATTCTTCAGTACGTCGTCTGCGAACACTTCCCTGAAACTCTCAGATGCTTATTACATGCATGGCAGCTCGCAAGGTCGGGAACTTCATATACGTGACAACGTTTCCTTTGACGTCAAGAAGCATCATATTGCGAAGTTCCAGTCCTCATGACAAAGCGCTGTGCAGAAGTGTTTGGACGCCGTTCAATCTTCTACGATGAACGTATACTTCAAGATCATTGACGATGTCTTTTCTCGTTATGATTTCCTGAAGTTCTATTTAAAGTAAGATATTACCTGTCATGTTCAACCTAACCACTCACTTGTCCATCTCTACGTAGGGATATCTTAGGTGCCGAACTCGCTCAACGGTGTTTTACGGAATGTCAACGTGCCCTGACAGCATTGATCACCGCGGAACAGACTCCATACACCGTGGACACCGCTCATCTCTGTGTTACGAGAGAGAAGTGGTATTTGAAGTATAGGTCCGCGCGACAGCAGCAGGTGTCCACTAGGGCGACATCCATTGTGCCGCCTTCTGCTCAGCCGTCGTTTGGAGGGCATCCCACCCCCACGCCGTCGCCGCCGTCGGCCACCGTAGCGCCTACGCCTAGGGCAGCTTGGCAGTTCTCGTTCAAGTCGAGTGCAGCTCCGCAGTCCGCCTTTAATATCGGTGAAACCACACGGCCCTCCTTCGGTACTAGTGAACCTACCTGGTTTGTCTTTGACTTCAGTGGAAACACCCGGGCCGCCTTTGGGACCAGTGAACCCACCCGGACACCTGGTATCAATGGAACGGCACAGTCTGCATTTGGTACCAGTGGATCCACACAGTATGCTTTTGGCGATGCCAGTGGTTCCGTGTTCGGCAACGGTATGTAGTGTACCGTTTGTTTCTCCCGTGCGATGAGGCTGACTGACGTCAATTAGCCGTGCCAGTAGCAGCCAAACCCCCTGCGACTCCGGCTCCGAATCGCCCGACCAACGGAGAAACCTCCAAATCGTCAGACACTTTCTCCGGGAACAATTGTAAGAGACACCCCACCGTTTATCCCGAACCCCACGCTCATGCTCCATCTTTGATTTAGTCGGATATCCCAATTCTCAGCGTGTGGCGCCTGTGTTTCCTACGTCCGTCCAGTTTCCTGTCATACCCGACTCTACGGCATCTCCTGTAGGCAACGGTAGCGGAGGAAGGTTCGGTGGCAAAGAAGAAGCACTCGCCGCTCTCGTAGCACTCGGATACTCTAGAGCCGATTTGGAGAGCGCGTTGGCGAAGCGTGATGCTCCCAAGCTTGATGAGTACGAGGCGGAGCTCAGGGTCATGGCTGAAGTCCGCGCGTACTTCACCATTGAATTAAAGGTCAGGTCCCTGTCCCTCGTTGTCCCTCGCTTCCGCTGACGGTCCGATCGTTCAGAGACTCGTGGACCACGCATGCATGTTGATGGACTTAGTATTTGTCAAAGGGCTTTCGGAGGGCCTTCAGAGCTTCCTGATCTCCAAGTTTGCGATTGGGCAGGATTCTGAGAAAGAGACGCGTGAGCGGTATTTGGAGGAGAATGCGGGTATCGTGGCGTTGAGGTTGGAGCTTGTCGCGAAGGAGAAGAGGTTGGTCGGGGCGCAGGAGACTCTTGAGAAGTTTGGATTGTATGTAGATGTCTTCGCCTGCAGTCTTTCTGTTGGTCTCTACACTTTTACGGCTGTATTACGATAGAAATCTTGTATACCTAATGCTTCAACCTCTAACGCCTCACCGCCACCATAATGTGTGAGGTGGTTTGTCGTTTGCTCAGCGACTCCTTATTCTAGATATGACAGTGAACTCGTAGTTTGTTTCGTGCAGTGCGAAGGAACGGGTGTCTTGGGTCACGATGACACGCGGTGATCGCCGAACATTCCTTCTGCTTCTTGAACTTCCATCATCGCAAGCTCTCGAATATTCGTTTCTGTTACTGAGTACTCTGTGTCGATACTTTTCAATGTGGCTCTCCTGGTCATGGAAACCTGTCGGGAACATACAGATACAATCTTGTAGTGACTGGACGCTGGGCTGGAGGCATTTTTAGACCGATAATTGGACTCTGTGGAACCGAGCTAGGTCGCCAGAATGGCGTGCGTACGTATACTACGGGCATGTGAACTTCTTGGAACCTCTTGGAGGCTAAGTATGTTTCAAGTCCAGGCGTACCGTTGCGTCATGTCCCAGCAGTGTTCGGAGGAGAAGACCGCTCCACACGTGCCTTATTTTCTCTCACAAATAAAAGGCCGCAGCTTCCATGAATGAGACACGCATCTCCTTCTCCCTCCTCCCACGATGTTGTTCCTCAGGTAAACAATTTTGACTTTTGCCTCGTCCGGCCCTTGGTCTAACATAGTCTCCAGCACCCTCGCACTCCTCGCTGCCCCGCTCGCCTCCCTTGCTTTGACCATCACGACCCCAACAGATGTAGTATCGACAGAACAGACGACCATTACATGGACTACTGAGCCAGGGGATCCGTAAGTCCAACGAATCTCTTGGTTTACCTCCAGTCTGAACTAGATGTTACAGTTCTGTATTCTCGGTCGAGCTAGTCAACGATATCTTCAATAACGCTTTCGCTGTTGCGAACAATGTTGATACTAGCCTGGGAACACTCACTTTCACTCTACCACCTGTAGAAGCTGGGTAAGGGTTCACTATCTCACACGTTACCTTTGGGCCTACTGATCTTCTATGTAGGAGTGGCTACTCGATCCAGCTGGTAAATATCACGGACATCAACGACGTGTACGCGGAGACCCCGGAGTTCAGTATCGCTGCCCCGGTCACTTCTGCTTCCTCTTCCTCCTCGGCGTCGTTGTCAGCGTCTTCCGCGACGTATGTTCTCCAGACTTCTTACGTCCTCACGTACTAAAAATAGATACTTCAGATCCGCAAGCGAGGCAACTGCCACGGGTATCTCTTCTAGCGAAATCGTGTCTGCGTCGTCTAGCGCTCCTGGGACATTGTCTTCAGTCTCGCCAGACACTGCAACTAGCACTGGAACTGCGGCGGGATCTGAGGAGACTGAGGAATCTAACACCGACGGTGTTTCTGCGCTCCGCGTCCCAGCATTGATGCTCAGCGGCGTTGCTGCGGTAGTCGCGTTCGCACTGTAAAAAGCCTGCTCATGGCCATCTCCGTGTTTTCATCGTTCATTCCTTCATGGACATTGTTCGTTTGTTATTTGTTGCCATCCACCTGTCGCTGTTTTTGTCTCGAGCCTCCCCATCACGGACTGTTCCCATCGCATGATACGGACTTGTATGTAGCCACGAATCTATTGTCTCTGGGCTCCAGCGAAGCCTATTTGTTACCCCCCCCATTTCTCTGTCATACCAGTCCTTCCGATTATACGTCCGACATCGGTCGCGATCTAGTGTCGTTCTTATTGATTTCCTCTAATCGCTTGCGTGATGAACTAGTTGTCTCAACACCTGTCCTATGGCGACGCCTTGGAGGAAATGGGATGTCAACAGTAATGAATAGTAATTGTCATAAAAACGAACCTCTGCGAAAGAACCATGAGCTGTCATAACGGCACCGTCCACTCTATCTCCCGTACTCTCTCAAACCTCTCCCTTGTCAGCTCAAACACCTCTGGCAGCCCCGTGTCCTCCCATGTCCCGCCCTGGATGAGCTTTACTAGCCCAGGTGCACACGTGAAGGCACGAGCCATTCCGTGGCCGTTATGGCCTGCGCAGATCCATTGTCCGGGTTTGTCCGGGACAGGGCCAACGTAGGGAAGACCATCCGCACTCTGAGAAATGTTCTAGAGTTCAACTCAAGGTCGTCAAGGAAGATGCTTACATTCCCAATGATCCCACTCCAAGCATAATCGAACCCTTCCCCCGGTGCGAAGTCTGGTCCCCTGCATTCAGCAGTAAGTAAACGAAGAAGGAAAGAGCACCAGGTATTCTACTTACCACCCCTCAAACTCCTTGCCGACAAACTCCTTAACCGCCCTCGTTACAGGCTCGAAATTCGCCAAACTATCGTCGGCGCGTTTCTCCGGGTGTTCCTCAACATACTTCATAAGCAGGTGCTGGTTTGGGTTCGACCCACCAAACAACACATGACCCGTTGAAGTTAGGTTGGGGTTAATAGAGAACAAGCGACCGTTGGGGAGGAGGACGCCATAAGAGTTTTGTAAAGCCTTCGTCCCGACCCAATCCTTCGGAGGGATGACTCGGTCGCACATGTGAGGCGTCGGTTTCACGACGTTGGACAGTTCAGGGAGGAGAGCGGCACAGTAGGCGTTTGTAGCATGGACGACTATAGGTGTAGAAATAGTTCCGCGGTCGGTGTGTACCACCCATCCTCCTCCTGTTTCTGCTGGGGTGACAGAAGTCGCTGGAGTCCACGTTTGCAGGTTGAGACCCATGGGAAGACAGTGCTTTTCGAGGATGTGTGCGACGAGCTTCCATGGATAGAGCGTGGACGCGTCCCATGCCCAGACGGCTTCTGCGCTCTTGATCCTCGACCGTTTGACGGCTTCGTCTTTGTCGGAGATGTACTCGATGTGGGAGACGTTACCTCCTGCAGCTTGGAAGCGTTTGTAGTTGTCTAGTGCCTTGGCTGCGACCTCAGGGGTTGTGGCTACGTCAAGCTGAATTGTATGTATTCAGACAGGGATACAACACAAATTGAATGAGGAGGTTTACCGTCTTACCAACCCAGAGATCGCACTGGACCTTCTCTAGATGTACGAACTCGACGATGCGCGCCCACGTTTGTTGCTCGTTGGCCAGGATCTTTAGAGATAGGTGAGAGCTCACCGTTAGACATAGGGGGGAAGTGAGTAGTAGCTTACCTTCAGAGCCTGTTCCGTACCAAAGCTGGCCTCGTATCCAGAGAAACCTCTCCACTTGTGTGATTTTGTCAAACCAAGAGAAAGTTGGAAGGCGGGAAAATACCTACTTGATCAGGTTTACAATGGCCTGCATTCCTTCCCGTAGCACCAGAGCAAACTTCTCGTGCCTCTAGCATGACGATGCTCTTCGGCGGGTTCTCACTCTTGAGCAATTCATACGCAGTCGTTGCCCCCGTAATCTACTTTCAATTAGATAGAATTAGATGAGAAAGCGGCTCCTACCAACTCCTGAGCCAATGATTACAACCTCAGCTTCGGTAGGGAGGTCCTTCGTGGTACGGTGGTCCAAAAGAGGACTGGAACGTACGCCTTGAAGCCATGCAGAGAGGGACATGCCCTTCTCTAGTGGTCGTCCAGTAGGTTCATCCTGGGAAAAGGAAGTGGGAGTGGAATTGCTGGAGCCCATAAAGACGGTACGAAAGCCTTATCGTCCCATAGAAGGCGCGACGTTTACTTGTATTTTCCAAACATGGCGGTTCTTGATAAGTCTTGATGGCGGATCGGCGAGAAACCCGAACATACCGCCGATCACAGCGTATAATTACCGCCTATGTAGTACAAGCCAACTAGTATACAGTATGCATATCGGAGCAATACAAGTACAGATTAAGAGGGAACGACTGCGACCCTCCCGTTTAACCTTCCGTTTCTCAAGTCCTCCAACGCCTCTACGCACTCGGCCAGCGGTCTGGTCGCGACTATAGGGACGACCTTCCCTTCCCTCACGATCTTCAATACTTCCTTGAGCTCCTCCTTAGTCCCCCACATGCTTCCTTTCACTGAGGCGTCCTTGCTCGCCAGCATCAGCAAAGTGAGATCCACCTTGGGGGATGAGAGGCCGACAAGCATTATCATGCCCCGAGGTTTGATCGAGGCGAGAGCAGCGTCGAAGGTAGATTGGATGCCAACAAAGTCGCATGCAACGTCGATGAGGAGGTTCTTGTCCTTTATGAGAGATGGAAGCTCCTCAGGTGTGACAACGTAATCCGCTCCGATTTCTTTAGCGGCAGTCAGGCTTGCTTGGCGAGTATCACATCCGATAACGCATTTTGCTCCTAACACATTCTAAGCGCATATCAGGCTTCAGCCTCGGGAAGGATAACCAACAAGTAGCTTACCTTGGCGATCTGAATCCCGTTTGTCCCCAACCCACCCACACCCAAGACGAGCACCGTCTGTCCCTCCTTGATCCCCGCACCAGTCTTCAAGGCATGGTAGCACGTCAATACCGCGTCCGTCGCCACCGCTGCCTTCTCGGGCGCCAGTTTCTGCGGGGTACATCCCACAGGTACGACACTTTTCGCATTCACCGCGACGTACTCCGCAAAGGACCCGTCAGCCCCTAACCCAATAGGGGGGTACGTGCTGCACATGTTGTCTCCTCCAATGGAGCAGTTCGGACAGGTCGCAAGATGGCAGGGATTGATGCCGTGAATGGCGACGTATTGGTTCAGTTCGAGAGAGGGAAAGAGAGAGGAAACGGAGGTGCCCATGGCGGTTATGATTCCAGCACCTGGGGGGGGAGTGGGTAATGAGTGGGTGAACGATGGGAGATAAGAATGCGTACCTTCGTGTCCCATCGTGAAAGGCCAGGAAGCTGGCAGTGTCCCGTCGAACTCGGACTGGTAGTACAAAAGATCGGAGTGGCATAATCCAGCAGCAAGAACCTTGATTAAGACTAGCAAGCGCTACCATGTCAGCACACGAGGAACGCAGGGCAGGGACATTCGAGCTCTCACCTTGATCATCACCTGGGACTGGGATGGGAACGGTTTGTTTCTGAAGCGTCGTAGCGCCCGGAATCCACCTGTAGGCTTCCATAGTAGACATCGTGGAGTATTGAATGGGATGATAAGCCGTTTGTTAAGTCTGCAATGTGTTAGTGCTAGCAAGTAGATTGCTGAATGCGTCTGTGAAACAGGAAAGAGACTCTACTTATACTTGCTAGTCTTGTCTTGATCCGGGCCAGGTGCAGCCGAGGACCTCATAGTTGGATCTCAAAGACTGTCTTAGTCTGTATGTGGGGGCATGTGTCTGAATTGTCGACAGTCCAGACTCGAGCTCCCCTGACGCGGCGTACCCGACCATTCGTAATCCGCCGCGGGTCATTTCCAAAGCACCGGGAACCGGAGAACCAGATCA
>RZIO01000009.1:2410908-2463573 GCA_004338095.1 Gloeostereum incarnatum
ACTGTCGGCCGACCTCTGAAGATCTGATGACTCATGTGTCGGGACGCGGAATGACTCACAGTGACACCAATCTTCTAGCTTGATCTAAAACGGCCATTATCTTTTCTGAGCTTATATGGACTCAAGGCCGGGACGAATCCTGAGCATACAATCTCATGTTTCGTTTGGCTATGTCGGCGGAAAAGCCGCAGTATTTCCCCTCCAATGCCTGGGCTACGACGTTGATGTATGTCCATTACCGTACTCGATGCATCTCCCTGAAGACTGAGCCCAGGACGACGTTGAGAGGTCGTAAATACTGTCAACTTTTCTAATCATTCAGGTATTTAATGATGTTTCTCTTCTTGCTAAACACGCTCAACATCTTTCTGTCAGGATATGGCCGATCCGGAGGGAGCAAGACTAACGCTGCGGAACTGGCCGCCATTTTTCACTCTATGGAGGAGAACGAGCTCTTGCGACCAAGTAGACTTCTGACAGGCTTGTTGTCGTCTTCCTCACCTCTCCTGCTTGTAATCATACTGATGTCTTCAGGATACATTCCCGGCGCTGAGGCACTGTCCGCCGTCTCTAATCTTGCAAAAAAGCTGAAGACCCAAAACCCGGAACTTGTATATTTGCTTGACCGTGAATAAATTCCCTTGCTATGCCCTGTACCTATGTTAATTGTTAATTTTTCCGCTATCTAGCTGTTATGGGCGACGCCGGCCGCTTATATGTTGCCGCGGACGTTATTCCGGTGTACCGGAGCATGCTTCCCCTATCCACGGTCATTACACCCAACTGGTTTGAAGCAGAGTAAGCTTCTTACAGCCCTTAGCATTTGTAAGCCACTGATGTATCTTTGCAGGACACTGACCGAGATCCCCCTTGTGGATATCCAGTCGCTTAGAAAGGCTCTCAAGACTCTACACGAAGATTGCCGCGTTCCAAACGTCGTCATCAGCTCTATACCCCTAAACGCATGGCTCTCGGACGCTCTTCCGCCCTCTATTCGCCCGCCTGAGGGGGAAGAATCGCTCCTGTGCATAAGTTCTTCTACCGACGGATCCGTTCACGCCCGCTGCGTCCCTCTCATCCCAGGCTACTTCTCTGGCGTTGGTGACCTCTTCTCCGCACTCCTCGTCGGGCACTTTGACCCAGTCAAAGGCTCGGAGTCTCTGCCGTACGCGGTTTCACAGGCGTTGACCAAGACGCATGCGATGTTGACACTGACGCATCAGCACGCCGCTGCGCTGCCTGAGGAGGAGAGACATCCTACGGATGATGAGAAGGATCTTGCGGAGCCCTTGAGGAAGACGCGGCGCATGCGTGGCCGGGAGCTTAGATTGGTGCAAGGGCAGGACATTATTCGTGGTATCAGTGCAGGCACCGTAAGAGAGATGAGACCATGGACAAGGTTTTGGCCGTGACCTGCACGATGAAACCTCCTTAGATGGGATGCACAGATTCCTGTAAAGTAATGACGCTGGCAGGTATTTTTGTCGTTCATAGATGCCCACCGTTTGATGACTTGAACCTCTCCATGTTGAAGCTGTGAGTGTAGGTCTCCGAAGCGAGACGGGTACGGAAATCGGGTCCCCCGCACTTTCTCTCTCGAGCTCGAAAACAATGACATGCATATCAAACCAACCATGGTTGAGCCAGTATGCCGTGACGAGACTTGCGTGGATACATGTTGAACGATTATTCAAAACCTCGTCGCAGTTGAATCTGTGACACCGCCGTTCAATCGAGAGGGCGCTAGCTGGTAAGACGATTAAACGAAAGATGTGAAGTACAGAGCGGGCTGGGATTAGCTACAAGAACTCTATGTATACATAAAAAGTGGCCGCCCAACCCTTGGATGGAGAGGAAGAGGACGCGCACGCGAAACAATCATTCTCTGGCAGTCTGGTACCAACCTGGTGCCATCGTACACCCTCGGGTTTCTAGAATCTGTTTGAGCCATTCGAGAATCTCCTCCTCTGGAATTACACTAGCCTCGCGACTGGTATTATTTGCTAAAGAAAGAACCATCAAGAAACCTTTTCCCGTTCGAGCTAACACAACATCTGCCCGAGGCCATAAAACAGAGCATTCCGCCTCAAGGGAGGACCGCGCAACTCTATAGCGAGATAAGGTGGCCTTCTTGCATTTCTTCTCAGAAGTTCCCGCCGGGGGAAGAGAAACGAGGGTCTGAGCAAATGCTTCGAAAACTTCGGTATCCAGACCAAACCCATAAACCATGGTCTGATGTCTGGCGCCACTTGGACGAAGGGGTGGCTGTAGTGTCGCCATAGTGGTAGCCATTCAAATATTCAAGAGCTGGTCGGGCAGATTTAGACAGACAAAGCGGCAGGAATTAAGGGAGCTGAAAGTTGGCAGTGGCTGATAAAATGATGTGCCGGAGTTCTAGTCAGTAATCATTAAAAGTAACAAACACACTTACAAGCTATCGGATTCAGAACGATGCTGAAGATCGAAATGAGTTGCAGCTTAGGTGGGGGTTAAGCAAGAACAAGTCACTTTTCAAAGTGAGGCGGTTAAAAGGGATTTCCTATGCCACCACGAGGCCCGCGTAGTAAGTGGTAAATCGCCTTTGTTCAAGACTTCTGCTTCACAAAAAAGCCACAAGCCACATCATTCGTGCTTGAAACAGTGATAATACGCCAACCCCAAATACGGTGTCTTAATCCTTTGAAAGTATTTTGAAAGGATCCAAATATTATGAGGGACGTACACGACTTCAGCGAGATGGAAGACAACACATGCATGTCATTGCACGAGAGTCAGTAGAAACGAGGGAAGAGGATAAGAATTCCTGTGCCGCGGTCTGGTAAAAGACACGCTAGTGAATATACTTATGCCAGTCAGACGCCTGCAGAGACCTACAGTGATCATGGAAGGTAGTCCCGGGTGATCCGGTCATGCCACGTGTTCCAGTTGGAAACAAAATGCCCTCAATGCTCATCGACATCCTCGACCAGTATCAACACAGAACTGGTAGATTTTCGACTCTTTTACAACACAATGATGAAAGGTTAGACACTGCCGGAGAGCGTTTTTCCCAGTCCAGTACGACGCAAACGGTTGACAGATTTATACGCGTCTCTGGATGAACCTGGGGACGATAAGCACCATCTGGCTAAAATTCGGACGTGCCTACTAAAAGACCTTTTGCTCTCTTCGAACGCGTGGAGGTCGTGGTCCTGGATATGTCAGTCCGTGAGATTTGCTATAAGGAGAGATCTGTGGTATGGGCTCACTCACCTTTGCCTCTCTTCTTTCCACCCCTGTAATCTCCTGTTTTTATTTCACTTTGTTGCCGTGGTTCCGAGGCCTGATGTTATTGCCGGTCTCTCCGCTGCTTTGGTTGTTATCGCTCAAGCCATACGTCCCTCAAATAATGACAGACGGACGAAGAGATTCCGGGATGGATGTAACTTCTGGTGAGTAGCGATTAAGGTACTCAAGTATCTTTTACCTTTTGCTTACATATGCCAACCAGATCCCTACCGTACTCCCCACGTCAGCTCATGATGCCAGAATGATCCTGGCTCACCTCCGACGAGATCGCCTGCTTGTACCAAGGAGCTTTGATCATCTGCCACTCCGCTACCATCTATTCATTCCATTCTCCTCCTTCTGTGTATCAGGGCCCTGTTCTGTTAGTGCTCAGCGCTCAAGTGCGGACTACCCAGAACGTCAGCTTCTTGTGTAACACCTGGCCCGATGGTCACTACGGGCCTGTCATCAATGTCATGGCCATGTGCCCCGACTTCGAGTGCTCAACATTCTATATACGTCCATCGTAGGCATGGCGTTCATCTCTTCTTGCCAATGGTTTGCTGGATATGTTTAGGGACTCACGGATCGCGGTTCAAGATTCACCAGGATTCTCCGGTGGAAAGTGGGCCAACCTGGTCCTGGCTGTGACCAGCTTCACCTGCTCTTTTCTCATCCCCAGCAACATTCGACCCGGCACCTATGCAAGCTTCCGCCACTTGGATATGCTTGCCAACGTCCCGGTTCTAAATTGGCTTCATGGCAGATGGTCCTGCATGGCGGAGGACGGTGCTCAGTTCTACCTAGGTATGACATTATTCTGCAAATGCTCGATGAACATCTCCTTCATCGTTACTGATTTGCGTTGTCAGTTATTAGCCCTGGAACTTTTGAGGCCCTCGGAAGCGTCAGGCTTCCCGAGACGTACACCGCCCAATGTACGATCACCGTGTTAACTCAACTCAACCTCTGACAGTCTCTCCTGCGGATGCCGGCATTCTCCGTGGTGAAGCAGTCAGCGAGGCAAGTGCTCTTGCCCTGTAAGTACAGTCTGAGAGCTGCCACTTGACCCTGTTTTTCTTTCAGGCCCAGGTCGTCCCTGGCGGTGACATCGTCCAGGGACCTTGAGTAAATGTCCTAGGCTTCGGTTGGATGTAGGCACTTTGTTCTTTCAGCGTTCTCTTAATTTGGCTCAGGTACAAGCGCATCCGCGACACTCCCGAGTTCTATCCGGGCAGGTCGCCGGTTGCATTCCAAGCATGCGACAACGCGCGTTATGCGGCGCAAAACTTTGGTTTGGCTGAGTGCTGTGCGTTCGTTAACAATGATACTTTTCATTTACGATTTTTCTAGCTGAGAAGTCCTCAAAGAAAAAAGAAGGGAGATACGCAACCATGTTTAGATCCACAGAAATACAAAAAAGTAAGACTACCACGGTGAAAATGCTTGTTCCTCCGCCATATCATACCACCTTCCCGGGTTGGTCGTCCTCAAATTCGCCTTCACGCGAATCATCTCGTCTTCCCGAGGCATTATGAGGTTTACCTTGCCCATCCCACTCTCATCTGTCGCTAGTGCGAGTATAAATCCAAGTTTACCGTTCGGTAAAATGACCTGGCAGATCATGCTGCCAAGGGGGTCGACGAGGGTTTGTACGTAGAAAGAGCCAGCCCTTGCGATGACTTGGAGTCGCTCCGCTTGATTTCGCGGTGGTTTCATCGAGAGAGGTGGATGTTGGGCGGCCCGGATTAGTGCCTCTTCGTTAACGAGGAAGCCGTATGCGCGGTCTCCAGAGGCTCTAGGACTGTCAAGAGGCGGGATCATCAGATATTGAGTGGCAATACGAGGGATCCGGGAAATTACGCACTCGCGTGCTTGAGGAGCATGCTTAGGGTATGAAAAGTTGACCATGATTATGGTGTGCGTTAATGGAGAGTCGAAGCTACGTTCTGGCTATATACCCTACCCAATGCCCATTGACCATTGTTTCTATACTAGGTGGGGAAACACTTTGAAGACCACAGATCAAATCGAGTTACCTTCAAAAAAAGAATGGCTTGATGGACCATAGAGATGTCTCACTTCTAATGAGCCATTGTTGAAAGAGGTACCAATGGCATGTGTGTTTCTGAACGAGGCGTCCCAAATTGCGCCACATATCGGATCGGATCAATATGGCGGGCCGATTTCCTTCCCGGATCTTTATAAATTATCGATCAATCTTATCGTGCTTTCCACGGTCATGGCGACAGGTTACCTTTACCCCATATTGGTCTGTCTCAAGCTATAACGGACATTATGCGACGGCGGTTTGCTAGCTTATACATACATCGCACAGCCTACCTGCGATAGGAGTTATTGGCATCTGTCGCCTTTATTCAGGGCGCTAAATCAGCTTTGGCGTCCTCGGAGCTTATTTCTGCGCTCTACTTCCGATAAATGAACGTGTATTTTACGTTCACGAGGTCGAAGGCGGATACCTAATATAGAGGATCATGTTGTCATTGGTTACCCTGGTAGCCCTTCCTTCCCTCTCCTTCGCCTGGACCCCTTCAGTTCTCGCCTCTTGAGTCTTGACTCTGTCCAGGGTCTCGGAAGGAAGCTAGGGAATGCGCAGAGCCTGGTCCTTACTTATTTTATCTCTCCCTGCGCTGTGTCTCGGGCAGACCGGAAGCTCTTTGCAGAATGTCACGATCGAGACGACTGCTCCACAGATCGTCTATACACCCTTCCTGTGTGACACGAATAACTCTACCGTAGCGGGATGTGAACATGCTTGGTGAGTCAGATTACTTCCTCTACACGGCTAGACGTTCAACCAGTGTCTGTCCCGAAGGCAACTAGTAGATGTGGATGGGACAACGGCGGTCTCCTCGACCAGCCCAAGCTCGTCCGGTTCATCCTTCCTCCCCCAAATGTTCTTTCAGTTTCGAGGTTCGCTTCATCGAGTCTGGAACAAATAAACACACATGCTCACACTGCTCCAGCATCTTCTCTTTTCATTTCCACTTCCCCACTGTCAAATGCGACGATGAATGTGACATTATCAGCCGGTGACACTGTCATCGAGGTCACCCTCAACTCGTCTGTTGGGATCATCTCTATCGTAAATCTTGTGGAAGCCGAGGTGACAACCCTGTCTATCACATTCATTGACGGAGAAGAGCCCTCGCGTCTTGATATCGGAGCCTTGTGGATCACCGTTGCCAACGCATCGTGGGTGTATGTCCTTCGCAGATCAGTTCGACGGACTGATCTTCTTGTTGCAGGTCCTCTTCTTCGTTCCTACCTACTATGACCCTCCCACCTACGATTATAGTCCCTACGTCGATACCCACCGCTAGTACGTCTGGACCATCACCCACAACGAGCTCAACGCCGCCTTCCGATTCTTCCAGTCGGAACAGGAATATAGCATTAGCCATTGGCCTCACTCTAGGTTTGGGTCTTGGACTCACTGCCCTTTCTGTTGCCGGATTCCTTGCCTGGAGGTGGAGGCGGCGGAAGAGGAAGACTGAGGCGCAGTCTGGGCTCACCGGTCTTCCAGTGAGCCCTAAAGAACGATCTTGGTTTTAGCTATCGAAGATGTTATGACAGCGATGAGTGTAGCCAATGATTAACGTCCTGTACTAGTAATATGTATCAATGGCAGAGTTGGAAGTCGTTCACGTCTTTCGTTCTCGAGTTTGGTGACACCGAAAATGCCGTATGAAGCCGTTCATCCCGGCTCCGGCTCGGCGGCAAGGCACCGCCGAATCTGAGTCTGTTCAAACTGTCACGGTCGTCGATGGGCGAGCCCTCTCTTGCAGATATTGATGTCGCAGTACAGGGTGCTTCTCGTGTTTTGATTCTTCAAAAGTGCCCCTTATGCTTACGGTATCCTTCCTCGGCAGGGGAGCTTGTTCCTACTGTTGATTTTGTGGCGGGGACCATCGGTGTAAGATTTCATTTGCACCCTTTTACTTACTCCCCTGGACACCAAGGATCTTTGTCTAGGGAATAGCCGGCCTTATTGTCGGATATCCACTGGACACAGGTATACATTCCGTGTATTAGAAACATTTATAACTCCTCCGATGCGTCTTCTTCAGTGAAAGTTCGGTTTCAAAGCCCGGAGATTGCGACAAAGTATAGATCGACTATCCATGCTCTCGCTACCATCACACGCGAGGAACAATTTTTTGGCCTGTACAAAGGAATAGTATCTCCCCTGGTTTGTCATATCCCTATCTTACCTTTGACAGAACGCTATAACATTCCACAGGCCACGGCGGCGTTCATGAACGGCCTCGTATTTTCCTCCTATAGATTTCTGATCAAATTACAGCTGGAATCTCCCAGTTCGGTGCCAACGCTCACTCAGATCACACTTGCCGGTGCAGGCAGTGGAATTATCTCTTCGTGCGTCTGTACCGCCGAATAGAGGTTCCCTTCCCCGGCTTTGACGTCTAATAGAATCGTCACAACCCCCACGGAGCTAATCAAAATCCGACAGCAGTCTTTGCTGGTGAAGACGTCGACCGCGCAAGTCGCCTTAGACATATTTAAACAGCATGGACTTCGGGGGTTGTACCGCGGAATCACGTCGACTGCTCTACGGGACATTGGATATGGAGCTTATTTTCTTGGTGTATGCTCCGCCGCGTCTACAGTCTGAATACCCACGCACTGACCAGGCACTTATCCTCAGTACGAAGCCACCTGTCGATATCTCACGAGGAATAATCCAGAATCGTCGTCCCCAGCCTGGTATCACTTATTGATCGCCGGCGGTGTCGCTGGTATAGGTACGGCGCTGCCAGAGTCAGAGCGCTGTTTAGACTAACAAGGTGATAGCCGGCTGGCTGGCGACCTTTCCCTTCGATGTTGTAAAAACACGGATACAAGCATCTCCTTCGCTTCACGGATTGTCTGAATCTACATCACTTCTCACTTCTAATCCCTACCGTACAACAATCTCCACTATTATGCACTCGTATCGTACTGAAGGTCTAGGGGTCTTCTTCAGGGGGCTAGCGCCGACGTTGATTCGGTAAGTTGTTTGTCACACAGGTGCAGTTTTCTCGTCGCAGGCTGATTGACTGATTGGAGTGCGATTCCTGTAAATATGGCAACGTTCATTACGTTTGAGGCGGTGGTGAGCGCGTTATCGTAGGTGCGTATGCATAACTGCTTCATGGACTTTGGTTAATGACAAATGGGTCACCTAGATGACCATAATACGACGTACTATTTTCCTAGACGAGCCTCAACTATAGAGCCTCGTACTTATATCGCAGAGTTCTCTAGTTTCCACACTTACCTGCTGGCCTGTCGTAGTTACGTCTGAATTCGTAGCAGAAAAGGTAGCGGAGACCGTCTTGGAGATGATGTCCTCTTTGGCTCGGACAAGGGCCGTATCCATGATGGAAATCGCCACCTAAAGGACATTTTTGTGCCCCCAAAATGTGGCGTCTGATGTGATGTTATTACCGCGGATCAATCGATCACCGACGGCGAATAAATTGTGATCATAGTGCGACACACCCTTCCCACGGTTCTTGAATCTGTTCTTCACGCGCCCATTTTTCATCCATCTCATTCTTAGTCTGATACATTTGCTCAAAGTCAGTAGGCAACATGCAGTGTGGCTACCCCTCTATCAATAAGACGACCCTCGCTCTGGGCGGCTCTCGGAATGTACCGATGGACAAATCACTGACGCTTAGCAAAACCAAATCGCTCAGGGAGACCATAAACGCCTGTAGGGAGAAAACGGGATTCGATAATCGACCGCCCGCAGAACCTGTTGGATCGCGCAAGCGGAAACGAAAGTCAGGCGCTCAAGGCGAGGTTATAAATCTAGAACTTCGCCCCACGAAGGAGGCCAAGACGAGTCGCGTTGGTTCGGACAACTTGGAGATGGATACGAAGTCGCTTTCCCCGGACTATTGGGAAGGGAATTTCATCTTGTACGTTCCTGCTAAGTTTCTTTGGCTGTATCGCTGAGGTGATCCAACGTTCTTTAGCGTCAAGAAGCGGCTTCTCCAATTAGGGTACCACCATGCAGATGTTGACAAGCTTTTAACAGACCGGAAGATGATGGATATTGTACAATCAGCGGTAGATCTCACTGATAAAGGTCCGTCTCTGGCATCGTGGTTGAATGGGATTTGCTCAATGTCTGTGAAGCTTGGCAGGCTATGCTTCCCGAGCTCACAACTGCTATCAACAAGTATACCGAAGACCGTCTCTGTGGCACCATCCATACCAGCGTAACCGATTCACATTTCTCTGAATCGCACAAGCTTGTACTTCAAGTACTCTACGCGGGCTACAAGAAAACACTTTACCCCCACGAGTGGGTCCTGCTTCCTCCTTTGAGCGCCATCTACGATATTCCCGACTTCCTTCATATCCTCTTCGATGCAGACCAATATCATCATGGCGGACTCAGTCCCAACAGCTTCACCCGCGGGATCAACGTACTCTCCGAGGAAATTTCTAGGCGCGCCGAACGGATCCGCATGGACCTCTTCGTTGAAACGAAACAGATTTCGCATCGTAGATTCTTCCCTCAACACAAACCAAGGTCGTGTATATCTCTCGCCTGCGCTGTCTTTGTGGCCGACTCGACTCAATCGCTGAACTCTTCACCGCTCATATCTGCCGATAGCGTTTTTCGATATCACAATTGGGACAATCTATTCTCCGAGTCGACGAAGAGCGAGACATACAGTCTGCACATTGCAGCATCGGAAGCGGGTGCGTTTGTCGTGTCGCTCGCTGGATTGGACCCGAAGTACACTATGCCTGGAGACATGGATGCGTTGGGCAACGAGCTTCAGTACATTTGCACTCGGTGTTATGCAAATGCTTCTCTGGTCACGAATGAGTTGCATTCTCCGGCTCCTGTATTTTCATGGAGAGGATGTGTAAGCTCGTTCCGTTACTTCTGTTCTAAGATACTCCACTGAGCCACCGGGACTCTAGGTCAGGCACTGCATTGGAACTGGAGGGTTCTGCAAGGACCAGTTTCGTGTCCTCGGCCCACTTTTGCGCCGTCGAGTTCAACTTTGGAGCTCGTCGTGGACTCCGATGGAGGAAAGGAAGACATGGACGTGCGCGCACTGTACCGTCCATTTTCACGGTTGGGAGACTTTTCAGGAGGTGTCTATGCATCTTGACGCAGAGTACGTGGCGTCTTTTGATCATGCTTTTCACACCTTACATTTATGCAGGCATGGGATCCCGGCGCCACGAAGGGGAGTGGATATAATTCTCAGGCCGGACGCCGACTACGAATTCCCAGAGAGATATATGAGTTAGAGCAGTGTCCTCGTTGTGAACGATGTTGGCTATCAAAATTTTAAGTATCACGGAATGTTACGACGATCCCATATTTATATCTAGTAAAAAAGAACGTAGAATAATCCTGCATTTTCTAACTGAGTGGTACAATGTCTAACGTACCTACCTTACCTTAAGTTTTATGGTCCTATAGTCAAGGCCGACGAGTCACTTGCGCCTCATCACAATTTTATCCGATCATCACTTTCCCCTTTTGAGCAAACCCGCCTTCACCGACTTCTAGGATCGCATTTGCTGAGGGTGAAATAATGCCTCTTCGAATGACACTGAGGCGAATTAACCTATATCTCAAGCAGGAGTAGAGGGAATTATACAACAAGTCCGAAGCCAGTTATTCCCAGGCACGACGTGTCGAACATTCAACATTATTTGTGCGCGAGGACCCGGAAAACTTACATGACACCACCTGCCGCTCACATTCACAACCAACCGACAACGCTCGCAATGTCAGAAACACTCTCCCCCAAACGCGTACCCTGCGCAGCCTGCGCGTCGTCCATATCTCACCTCATTTCATCTGACAATCATAACCCAACCGTTGAATCCGTCTTAGCGTCAAACAAAGAACCATCAGAAGCAGAGTATACTGCGATTAAACAGTTCATTGTTCGCGAACAAGACCGCTTATCCAAGATTGAAAATCATATCTTAAGCCTTAAATTTCTCCTTCACCTGCTTGAGAATAATTCACGCAAGCAATGGCAGGAGACGATCGATATGTGCAAAGGACCGGTAGGTGCTGTACGCCGTCTTCCTGCCGACATACTCTTGGATATTTTTGGTCATTGTCGGAGGGAAGGGCAAGACGTCAAGTTTGCTGAAGGAGGTACTACCACGTGAAACGCATCCCGCGTATGCAGATCGGGGAGGGATGCAGCTCTGGGCTGTCCTTTTCTTTGGTCTCAGATCTACGTGGCGGGCCGCCGTCCAGACATGGATGTTCAGACGAGCAGACAACAGTTCTTCGGTGAACTCCAGATTTCTCGGTCGGGATCAGCACCTCTGTCCGTGACCATGGTCATGAAGGCCAGGGGGAGACCGTCCCAGGATACCCTCCGTTACTTGCTTCCCACACGGACTCGCTGGAGGGTGTTGAAGATCACCACAACCAACCCACAATGGATGCGCTGTCTAGTTACCGGAGCCTCCATTCCGCTTCCCGCATTAGAGGTTCTCATTGTTGACTTCCAGGTCTCGGACAGTCAGATCGCACAGTTCCCTCACATTACACTCCACGTACCTAAATTAACGAGTTTTCGTGGTCGGTCACAAGCGTTGAAGACGCTCGTCATCTCCCCCGCCAGCTTCGTCCGATATTCGACACTGGATTCTCCCGATGATAATGTACAGGGCATCGCAGACATTTTCCTCCGTGCGCGAAATGCCACCGATGTGAGCCTGTACCTTTACCCACCTCGCACAGACGGCCCATTATTCGAATGGCCGCTGTTCACACATAAGTACTTATCGTGCCTCAGTCTTTGCGGTTGCGACACCAGCTCCGTCACGACAAGCCTTTCTGCCTTTTTCGACAACGCCACGCTCCCCTCTCTCAAGCGTCTGTTTATTTATGAGCTCGGTGGGTATTCCCCCACAGACAGATATCACTCTCTCCGATGTTTTCTCTCTCGCTCTGGACAGGCATTGGAAGTCTGCTATTTGGAGCTGATAAACGACGATAATGTGGTCGATTGCACAGGCGTGGAAGACGCCGCCATGTCGTTATTCAAGCACACACCAAATCTAAAACATTTGCAAATTGACTGGTTTTTGGTCACGGTCAACCTGAAGAAGGTTATCAATGATTATCTCGTGCGCGATTCGCGTACCTTCCCATTTTGGAAACAATCTTCTTTGAGGGTCGGAAGATAGACGAGACGGTTCTTAGAGACCAGTGGAGATGGGTGAAGGTTCGTCGAAGTGGCGCGCTGTCGCTGACAATGGCTCATATTCCCGACTCAATGTGGCCTACCTTTTGACTACTACTGCACTAGATAGCACCAAGCCTATAGTGAGCAATTTACTTCTTCTACATACACCGGATGTATGATACTAAATAGTTAGCATTCGCAAGTCCATAAACTATAGAGCACCTGCACAATCGCGCAAAATTGAAATATCTGAATAAGGACACTGTGAATGCATCACATTCGTTCTATCTTGCAGTCACACTGGGGGAAAATACACAGTATTGTCTGTGCAATCCTCATGCGCTTTCCCCCAGAGGTACCAACAATTGGATATCATACTAATATGTCCCCATTTAACTGAGACTTGTATAGACAGCATCCCGTATTACTTCCTCCACCTCGACCGCTCGACCACCACGCCTCCGCGCGTGAGACATGTTCGCTTCTTGCTCTAATTCCTTCGAAATTGCTGTGATCAACGCAGCCCCGAGAGCACCTTAGCATCCGCCCGCTTACTTACTACTACTACTGCTCATTTTCCAACACCGTCTCCTTCTCCTTGGTAACATTACGGTTTAAGCGCTCAGGAGGCTTCGACACTTCCATTGGCAGAGAAATTTATCAAGAATATGGCAGTTGGACAGCTTCGCAGCTAACGATATCTCCTCAATGAAGCAGCTGTATAATTTCTTCTGGATGTTTCTTTGACGGAAACATTTATCCTGCATCAATCCTGCATGCTTTTGGCGAGAAGGTGAGAGGAAGTATTTCAATTTTACAAAGGACTAAATTTATGGCTGCTCTTCGTCTGGTATCGTTACCGTAGCTTCGTTCAGGGTTTGTTCAAGGCGTTCATTTCCATTCAAGGTCAATCCGGACATAATTTCAAAGAGCGTTTTGTTCCGAAAGTGGATTGCCCGAATAGGCACTTGTATTGCCTTTGCTTCTTACTCTCATGGCCCCGCGATCATACCAACCTCTGGCGGGGGAGGACCTTGTGAACGCTGTCAGACCTGAGATATACTATGGGGATGGACCGTTTGATGCTCCGAGCTCGGACTCGGAGGAAGAAACTTTGCTAGAAAAGCCCGCGCCTTTACCGGTCGCAGAGGGCGTCACAGCTAGAAAGGTCCGTCTTTCCATGAATCATTCGACGGCTTAAGTCTTACAAGTTTTTCATAGCGCCCTGCATCCATAAGATATCTCGCTATCACTCTCGGACTTCTCGTTTTTCTGGCCTGTTTCATTGGAATTTACGCAGCTCACTCCTATACGGGTGCTTCTTCGTCTATATTCAACGTTCCTGGGACCAGGAAAATCACAATGGACCATATATTCAATGGTACATTCTCCGTCGAGAGGCGCTCGCTTGAATGGGTGGCAGAAGGTACGTGGTTCGCCCTAACCGGCGCACGCATATGCTCATGGTTCGTCCAGCTGGCGACGGAGTGTTCTCCATCTCCGAGGACGGATTCATCAAGCTCGTGGACCTCAAGTCAAACACTACCCAGAATCTGCTTGACACTCAGGACGTGAAGGACGTGAGTATCTCGCTCAATACAAATGAAAGCATTAACCTCGGAATAAATGCGCAGGGACAAGGAAATGTCATCTCAATCGACTCATGGCAACTTTCCCCAGATATGAAACATGTTCTCATCAAGACTGATTACAGGAAGGTGAGTTCGCGCCCGTGATATCTGTGGGAGCGCGCCAAGTCTACTTTATTCTCCGATTGGCTCCTTAATCTTCTTTTCTTGTCTTTACCCGTGCCTGTTCCTCTGAGCGTGTTTTTCTCCGTTTCTCATGTGGTGCTACAAGCAAAACAGTTCCGAATACCATGTGCCTGGCGTTGTTTGGGTGGCGGTTCGTCTTGTACGCCGTGCTACGAAACGCTCCAGTCTACCGCTCCGAGGACTGTTCATACCAGGTCCTACGGGGGCATACCGCTCTGGCCGGTAAATCCCCCGATTTCTCAATCTATCTGGACAAATTTCAACTATTGGTGGGATAGAGAGTGCTATTGCTATACCTTGCATACTTCTTGCGAAGGCATTCGTTCGTACAACTGTACTGCCGCAGGCAACGAAGTCATCGCTGCGCAGTCGGTGACGGCAGCCCTACGATCTCGTTCCTTAGGGATCCCTTTCTGATTGCTGTAACAAACTGACTGATATTCTTCCAGCAATGGCGGCACTCCTCCTTTGGAAACTTTTACATACACACAATCAGCAGCAAATCTACACGTTCGTTAATTCCACCCACAAACCCTTCCACGACGGCGTATGCTACGTGGTCACCGACTGGAGATACCATAGCTTTCGTAGTCGACAACGACCTGTACATCCTCCCTGACCCGGCGTAAGTGTTCCACTAGGGCCTTGACCTCCTTTCTCCTTCTGATCAAACGGCATCCAGCTCGTCGGAGCCGATTCGTATCACCGACACTGGTTCCGCAACGATATTCAACGGTGTCCCGCCATGGGTGTACGAAGAGGAAGTGTTCTCCTCCGACTTTACGCTGTGGTTCTCTCCCAACTCATCCTTGCTCGCCTACCTCATCTTCGACGAGACGGAGGTGCCGGAGTACGTATTCCCGATATACAACCCCACGGAGAATGCGACCGAGGTCGTACCTTACACCGATGAGGTGAGGATGAGGTATCCGAAGCCTGGATATCCTAACCCGATTGTAAATGTGCGTGTACTTGATGTGGCCGGATTGATCGCGAGCCAAGAGGCTACTGGCGCGTTTGACTCGCAAGAAGCTGTTGACGACTTCATTTCTACGTTGGATTGGGAGGGCAGGTTTGAGGGCGACAACAGTATCGTGGGCGTGGTCACATGGGTCGGAGACAAGCGGCTCATCATAAAGGAGGTGGATAGAGTCGCCGATGAAGGGAGCGTGGTGCTGTTTGATTTGAACGGGACGCAGAAGGAGATGCAGGGCGTGATCACGAGGAAGTTAGGAAAAGACGGCGAGGAAGGAGATGATGGTTGGATTGAACAGGTTCGTTCTGCCTGTCTTTCCAGATACTCTGGCTGATGCTGTGTCGCAGGAAAATAATATCTACCCGCTCACCGACTCGGATGGGTACCTTGACGTTCTGCCCACGGAGGACGGGTACAACCATATAGCGCTATTCTCCCCAGCGAGCTCCACGACGCCCATCTGGTTAACCTCGGGAGAATGGGAAGTGGTGGGCGGCATCAGGGGTGTCGACAGCAATGGCACCGTGTAAGGCTTCATGGCCTTTGTTTTGCTATTGGCTGACCTGCATTCACACAGATATTTTATCGGGACTTATCCCCTGTCCACTGCGCGGCACCTATACTCCGTCTCTCTGCCCAGCTCAGCGGACGATGAAGTCGCCCTTGTAGCCTTAACACTTGGACCCTCTGACCCAGAGTCCTACTTCAATGTAAACTTTTCTCCGGAGGCGGGGTTCTACCTCTTGAGTTATGAGGGTCCAGGGATTCCCTGGCAGCGGGTGGTCATGGCTGGGAACGAAGGTGGGTGTGAAAGAGACGGGGATCATTGCTCCGATGTGCTGACGTGGGAGGGCAGACTTTGATTACACGCTAACCACCAATGAGCGCCTCAGCAACGCCACGGCGGAGTATGAGGCTCCCACCGTGGTATACTCGACTATCGAGATTGACGGGTTCGGTGTGTCCCGTTAGCACCTTGTCATGATTCTCGTCCTTCTGATGTCTAGACTGTCAGAACTTAACGTGAAAGAAATTCGTCCTCCTAGGATGGATGATTCCGGAAGGATCAAGTACCCCGTTCTGTTCCGCGTGTGCGTCTCTCTTCTGTTCGCTGCAGTGCTTCTCCCTTCTAATACCGTGGCACCCAGCTATGGTGGTCCTGCTTCACAATTGGTCGATTATCGATTCTCTCGGGATTGGCATACGTACTTGGCGTGCACGTTGAACTATATCATAGTCACCGTCGATGGACGGGGAACAGGATTCAAGGGCCGACAGTTCCGAAATGTTGTAAATCAGAACCTCGGCTTCTGGGAGACGATAGACCAGGTCGACGCCGCCAGAATGTGGGCCGGAAAGCCGTACGTGGACCCTAGAAGGATTGGGATCTGGGGTTGGGTACGTATTTTACCTTTCTGCGGCCGCATTTCCCCCTTATACTGAGCTCGATCTGGAACAGAGCTATGGCGGCTTCATGAGCTCTAAAGTTGTCGAGGCTGACGCTGGGATTCATTCCTTGGCTATGGCTGTTGCTGTATGTTCTTCTCCTTATCCTTCTCCTCATCCTCATCCTTCTCTGACACCTGACTTTTCTATAGCCAGTTACGAGCTGGCGGATGTACGGTACGTACGATCGAGAAGTTTACTATTCATCCACCGTTGATTCCGTCCTTAGACTCCATCTATACGGAACGGTATCTGTCCACGCCGGCGCTGAACCCTGGTGGATATACCAACGCCTCCGTAACTAACGTCACGGGCTTCACAGACGATAAAGTATCGTTCTTACTAGCACATGGGACGGGTGACGATAATGTGCACTTCGCGAACAGTGCCCACCTGGTGGACATGCTCACGCAAGCCCGAGTAAGGGGTTGGAGGTTCAGAATGTTTGTCGACAGGTGAGTGGATGTTTTATTGAATTGCGCACTTGACTTGGCTCTGCTGCTGGGGTGTATTCGCATGAATGCCTGCGGACGATGACATGACGCTTTGAGGTTATACAGCATCTGGGCCCCTCGGTGCCGTTAGTTCTTTCATTCGGGGACCCGTCTCATTCATAGCACATTATCAGAGTGCACCTGCTATTGGTTGTCGTGTGCTTGACTGAGCGTCATGGTCCGAGAGACCTCCTATTGGGTGCCTATGCGAACTTCCCTTCGTTTCGCAGGAGGTAGTTCTTTGTTGAGCTCTGGACTTTCATTGGCTGCTCCTCATTGGCCAGAGACCTCCGATTGGTTCCCGCTCTCGGGGACATCGGCAGAAGCGTAACTTGTTTCCAAGGGGGTCAACTGATGCTGATTGGTCGACACAGTGATCATGGAATCAGTCGCCGGGGCGCCTCACGAGAGATATACGAGTTTCTTACAGGATTTCTGGTGGAGAAATGGGGTAAGGGAGGACGACGACGTGGCTGGTGAGCTAGCATTTACGGTCCAGACGCCCTCTCCAGGTATTATCTGTATTTATAGAGGTTTATCTAATCTCCGGTTGGGCGTTCTGGATTTTGTCAAGCTGTGTGTGATCGCAAGTCCGGCCAATCACGAAGCCCGATCACAAATTCTAGAGCGTCCGAAATAGGTCTCAGTGAGTCCAGAGTCCATTTTCCTTATGTTCTCCGGTCAGCGTTCGAAATAAATATAAATATGTAGCGAGGCCCCGTCATTTCCGCTTTCCTGATGCCCTCCTTCCTACACTCCAACATCTTCTCCTCGCCGTCCTCCTCGTCCTCACCCATCCCCGCCATGAAACGTGCGAAAGATCGGCCAATGGGCTTATGGAAGGCCCGTGTCACGCCTCGTAACCATCACGCTGGTGACAGCGACCTCTTCCGACACCACCACCACCAAGATTCTGACTCGGACGACGAGTTTGAGACTCGCTCAAATTATTCGAACAGTAGTAATAAGAGGCTCAAGTTAGCCTATTCAGAAGAAAATACTTCGGAAGAGGACTTGGACGAAGCGCTGTACCTCGATTACTCACGCCAGCGATCAACACCGCCCCCCGAACTACCAAAGAGAGAGAGTTGCTGGACTCGCAGAACTAGAATTATGGATACTTCTTCGACTGCTGCGAGGGGTTCTCAGACTAATCTACGAACGAATTGTGATTTTGAGGATTGGGAAGATTTAAAGGATTTATTCAATAAAGCCGCTGAGCAGTACGAGGGTATGAATTCCCTCTGTATTTTTGTGGCACGGTTCATTGATACGGTTTATAGGAGACGACGCTAGTGAAGCACTTCCGCTACTCCGTGGCGTGGTGCACGAATGTCATCGCTTCTTGATATATTATCAAGATCCGTCCGTACTGTTCTCGACTCACCCAAGACCTACGAACGATCCCCCCGAGCAGTTGACGCCGCCAGATGAGCGCCATGTCACAGACTGGGACTCTGCTCACTCCTGTTGCTCTAAACCTTTGTTACAACCCCGGCGAAAATGGTGAGCGTCTCTCACACTTAATCCCCCTTTGTCCCCCCACCGCATACCGCGGAGAGCACTATGGATACACATCCTGATAGATACGGATATCTTATCGCTCCCCGAGGTCTGCGGCCCTAGTTCTCTGTCGGGGGGACTTGTGGGTTAGGCCATCACGCAAATACTTTACTGACTAACATTCCTTCCGTCGCAGTAAATGTGTTGAGCTTCCGACAGCCTTCCATGCCATCCTGGGCACTGCCCTATTCCTGTTTGGCAACCTTATCGCCCAAAATCCAACCATGGCGCTGTCTGGAGAGCCCGACACACACCGACCCCCTATTGGCTCGCCGCACTGGACGTTTTTGAGACTGGCGAAAATCTCCCCAGTCGGGTGAGTGGGTACGGCTGCGAAGCGCCTGAAGACTGGCGCATGGCCATTGTCTGGGGGCGGACGCTCGTTTGCATCGCAGACGAGACCCTCACACGTGATGTTAGTCCCTTCAATTCCGAAGAGCCTATATGGCCCGAGGAATCGCCCTTCTCTGCTATCGCCCAACGTCGGCCGCCCGTCACCCGGCGAATGTCTCTTGCCGAAGCCAGTGCGAACGATCTCATGATCCTGGCGATGGACCAATTTTCAAGAGGCATCTTTCACATGCCACATCAAGCCCAGAGTGGCGGAGAGACTTTCTCCCGTGCGAAGGAGCTCTTCACCATTGCTTCCGAGGTTCTTTTGCTAGCGGAGAAGATGAATGTTGCGACAGAGCGACAGTATTGGGCGTCGTGGGCGGACAGCGTTTTCAACCAGATGAAGATGGAGGCGGATATGGATGTGTGGCGTGGACCGATCACCCGCGCTAGAGGACGGTGTTGGCTGACGGTGGGATCTGCGCGTGTGGAAGAACTAGAGGATGCGCTAGAGAAGGGTGACACCGAGGTCCTGCGCACCGAGGAGGCAGAGGAGGCAAGGGAGGGGCTCACCACTGCTGTCGAGTTCTTTGAGCGAGCTAAGGCTGGGATGGCGGAGTCGGAGTGGCTGGAGCTGAGGCCGCTCATGGCGGAGGCTCTGCTGACGCTCGCGAACCTGACAGAGGATGAAGAAAGGAGGGAGGCGCTGTACGCAAGGGCGCAGACCGAGGGGGGTCTAGATCTCGATGAGATGGACTGCGATTGAAGCACGGTCGCTGTTCCATCTTCTTTTCTTTAGGGTTTAGGTTCTCATGGGCTATACCTCTTATCTCACATACCACCGCATCTGTAGAAAACCCGCATTAAGTATCTTGTATCTCTATCATTTTTGTTTACGGCCATGTCGTATCTTCAGGCACTTTGTCCGATGTCGTTCAAGCTTTCTCGAAAAGTTGTCATGTATTGCAACCAGCCTCGTACCCAGGCGCTTGGCCTCACAGCGCCACAAGCCGACCCCGAGCAGGAGCCAAACATAATCACACACTACAGGCATGGGCAGAAAGTTTAGGTCCGAAAGAGAGGAAAAAATGGACTAAGTTTCTTTCATGTTGAAGATGCAGTTGGTGCTGAAATGAGAATGAAGGATTTGATACGTTCAGCACCTTTTCTTTGAATGTTCTGATTTTTTGAACATGTAGAGTGTTTTTAATCTAAATGATGATAGAAAATGGATGTAACAGCAGCTGTTCTTGTCATTTTTTAGGCCAAAACAGTTTATATCCCTCTTTTGACTGAAAATTAATTGATTTTTTTATAAACAGATAACATGTTCTTGTCAAGCTTGCCGCTCAAAACTAACAGTAACGTTTGACCTCCGACAACCTTATTTCACCAGTTTTCTGACCGTAAACATCCACCAATGCCTGTAGTGACATACAATAAAAAAATAAGGTTTCGTGTGGTCATGCTTAGTAAGCTCGGGTATGTGGCGATGTCAACCATAGGGCTCGTACTGAAACCCTGAGCCTGAGGCGATATTGGTAGAGATCAAATTAGCGGAGCACTCGTGGGGCTCCCTAGAGCTCACTCTTCGTTCATTACTCAGACTCCTTCTACCGACGCTCTATGTATTTGAAAGCTCGTCTCACGCTGTATTGTATTGTGTCTCCAGATTCCACTAGCCTGATCGACGGTACTAAAGGACGATAATGCAGCCTTCTTGCTCGTCTTTGGCCTGCTCGGGATGACATTTGCCGCGATTATCACTAGCGTTCATCGCTCTGGACGGTGGGTTCATTATTCTGGGGAAGTACTTGGTGATATCAGCTAGGTCACTTGTACGTTCGTGTATTGATCTGCCGGTACTCAGAGAATTAGAATTAAGCTACTCTTTCTATAGTCTCGTTCGGCATAATCTCCGTGGCTATTGGTCTGGCGACATGAGTGTGGAGCAGTGTCTTGTGAGTCTTTGCGTTCTTCTCAGTTATCTAATGTTCAACGGCGAAACCTTGCCAGATTGTCGTATAACAACCGCCTCGGTTCTACACACCCGCCCACACGCTTCCGAGCCCATTCTATCTCGTATGCTGTTTTGGCAGCTGCCTGGCTGTGTGCGTTTCTGATCATCCTCTGCTCTCGCCAATTTTGTTCATACCGTCCTCCCCGAAGTCCCAACCATCTCTCTGGCAACTCAGATACTTCGTAACTGCGAGCTCAGCATTATAGCCGATGGTAACATGGTCTGGTGGTGCGGATTAATGTCTACTACGGTTGCGTTAGCTTGTATTAACTGCGGTCTTTGTGAGTGGATTCAAGGACGGCTGGCCATGTGGAAGCTGAAAGATTTCAATTCGTTCTGATACAGGCACTGCAACTGCCGCTCTCCTCTGGACGAAAACTCGACTTATGATAAACCAAAGACCAATGATACGGATGTTATGTCGGTTGTCTGATCGTCTCTGCATGAATTGTACCGTACACTACTGTGCGCTCGACAACCTCGAGCCGGTTCTTCTTACTCTCTCTCACCGTCTTCCAACTCCAGCCCCCTCTTCGTTGGCATGGACGAAAAGCATTTTCCGTTGACGATGTTCTGCAGGATCATATCATACTGCTTGTCCGACGAGAGATACATACCAGCAAGCAGATTGATCTCGCCGTCTGGATGAAGGCCGTGATATTGACCGGGACACTTGTCAAATGACTTCCAGGTGTATGAGATGTTTCTGCGGCATCCTCACTGATCAGTGCGTTCGTCCGCGCTCACCCAATGCAATCCGCACTCAAGCAAACACGCCATCTGAACAGCACTTCAGCAATTCAACGTCAACATCCACAGGGACTGAGAAAGGGTTTCAAATTCAAATTCACCCTGCATGACATGACATATCTCCATCAGTGCTAGTGCTGGCGCGACGTTAAAACCTACTACGCGTATCGCCTCTGCTAGGCTCTTTCAGGAGTCAACTTCGAGTCAATTTATCAAATGGTCAACCGTCAAATGCATTTGAGCGGCCCACTGCTCTTTGCTCCTCAGATTCTCTCCATGCACGATGTCCTTGAAAGCTCGTATCATGCTCTATTGTATTTAGCTTCCAGGTTCTGCTGTCCTGATAGACGGTACTAAAGGATGATCGTGCAGCCCTCTCGCTCGTCTTTGGCCTGTCTGAGATGGTAATGGCCGCGGTTATTGCTGCCATCCATCGCCCTGAACAGTGGTCCTATACGAGTCGATCTGGGGATCCAAACGCACTTGGTGGTTTGAACAAAGTCACTTGTACGTCCATGTATTGATCTGTCTGTGCTCAGAGAAATTACGGCCGCTTTCTATAGTCTCGTTTGCCATCGTTTCCGTAGTTGTTGGGCTGTCAACATGGGTGTGGAGCAGTGTCTTGTGAGTATTTGTGTCCTTCTCCGTTGTCTAATGTTCAACGACGGAACCTCGCCAGATTGTTGTACAACGACCGCCCCGGTTCTACACACCCGCTTACCCGCTTCCAAGCCCATCTCATCTCGTATGCTGTTTTGGCAGTGGTCTGGCTTTGTGCGTACCTGACCACGGTCTACCACTCGTTTCGACAATTTCGCTCATACTAACATTCTCAAAAGTCCCATCCATCTCTCTGGCGACTCAGATTCCTCGCACCTGCGAGCTGATCTTCGCCGATGGTTCCGTGTCCACATGGTGTGGATTAGTGTCTAGTACGGCTGCGTTAGCCTGGATAAACTGTGGTCTTTGTGAGTGGATTCAAGGATGGCTGGGGAAGCTGAGAGCCTTAACAAACGTTCTGAGACAGGCACCGCGTCGGCCACTTTCCTCTGGACGAATGTTTCGACAATGGAGGAGAATGTGACGGCTTATGATAAGCCGAAGACCAAAGATACGGACGTTATGTCGATTATATGATTGTTATGAGTTGTACTATATTGTAAAGGATGGTCCATTCTTCTTGTGCTTCCACTTCTACGTTCTAAAATTTACGATACAGTCCATAATACATCCCTTCTTCTGCCCAGATGCGTATAATAAAGCGAGTAGCAATAAATAGAAAAATAGAGTCTGGAGATCATTTGCCAACGCAGCGCTTTAACTCCTCCAGCGAGGTGCCACAGGCCTATTCAATATACCTATCTTCCGCTTGTAAAGGATGCCATGAACACTGTCGGAATAAGTTACGGCCTGAACTTCTATAGGGAATAATACATGGACAAGAATAGTATACACTAGTGTACAACCAATCACTCGACAACCTCAAACCGGCTCTTCTTACTCTCCCTCCCATCCCCGTCACTGTCCTCGAGCTCCAGCCCCCTCTTCATCGACATGGACGAAAAGTCCCCAAACGACTCCCCGTTGACGATGTTCTGCAGAATCATATCGTACTGCTCGTCCGAGAGACCCATGCCAGCGAGCGGATTGATTCCGCCATCCGGGTTGGTCGACGGAGGCCGTGATATCGACCGGGACATTTGTTGGATGACTTTGAGGTGCATGAGATGTTTCTGAGGCATGGTCAGTATATGTACGAGGGAGGGAGAGGGGCAAGGTCTACCTCGAGCATATCCAGCATGCCCTGCTTCGTGAAGGGTTTCGAGAGAACGTCGTTCATCCCTGCGTGCAACCGTCAGCAGGCCTGGCGAGGGAGAGGAGGTTGTTTACGCACCTGAAGAGTAGTAGGTCATGATCTCGTTCGGCTTTGAGTTGGATGTCATGGATATGATGGGCGTCATGTGGTCAAACTTCCGGATGAGCGAAGTTGCAGAGACGCCGTCTAGTTTCGGCATCACAATATCCTGCACTCGGGCTCGGAAACGGGGGGAACTTGGCATACCAGAGACGACTCACCATGAGCACCAGATCATACTTCTCTAGGTTGATCTTGTTCACAGCTTCGACGCCATCTACCGCGACGTCAATCGTGCAACCAAAGACCTGCACGGATATCAGCGTCTGGACAAACGGGCCGACATTGCCAGCATACTCCCCTGCAAGAACTTGCTGCTCAGTTTCCTCGATACAGCGTCATCGTCAACCAACAGAACCCTCGGCGGAACAGCCCACCCAGGGACATACGTCGATCGTCGCACGCGGAGCTTCTGCCCGCCATCACCTGCTGGAGGAGGCGTCGAAGATGTGGACGTAGATGCAGACGAGAAAGTAGAAGGATCTAAGAAACTAGGATCAAACACCCAGTTCCCATTCTGATCGTCCACCTCGCTCTTCGGCATCAGGTGACCGACAGTGTACACCTCCAGTCCTTCATGATGCGACGTTGAAGGATCCCACACTGCAGAGGATGATAATGGCGGAGAAGCTTGCGGTGGAGAAGGCACTGGCGCCTCTGTCATCGTTGCAGGAGAGGCAGACGAAGATGACGGAGACGACCCATACGGCGGGCCCATCGACAGCGGTAAAAGCGGAGGGGGCATCATCCCTTCCAGCGTTGGATCCATCACATTTCCTCCTAGGAGAGATTGCCCAAGTTCTTCTATCCTCTGGGTCAGCATGTTCCGACTCGCAGGTCTATCCCTCTGGAGCTCCTCGATCCTCTGCAGCGCCTCTGCTCTCGACGTGATTCGGCTCCCACTCAAATCTGGCACCATAGGCGGAGTCTGCGGTGGGATGATCCCAGCAGACTGCGCCGCAGACCAGAGGCGTGAACCCGTCGGGTTCATATTGGATTCGAGCCGTCGCGATAGATCGTTCATGGACAGCAGAGATTCGCGACCCAGCTGGGGGAAGAGGTCTACCGCACAACTTATCAGGGAGGCGCCTCATGGGCTAGACGATGGGAGACGAACCGGCTGGCGTACTACTATTACTACTTGGTCCGCTCCCCAAGAACAACCGCTGGGCCTCTTGCGTGGGCATGAATGGGTTCCCCGTACCATCAGGCGTCAGCGGAAGCGTAGGTAGCTTGCCTCGCTTGCCTAACGATCATGTTTAAGAGGGAGGAGAGGAAATAGCAAGGAAAACGTCAGTACATTACATCTTTCGCCTCTGGAGGCAACAAACATTATACAGAACAGAGAAGGGGTAAAGTATATGTAAGAAAAGGCTGGCCCAGAATCAAGAACAAAAGAAAATGTCCATCGTGTTTCAATAGCCACTTTGGGGCGACGCCGTGCCAGAAGCTACATCAGAAGACCAAAGATGTAGTGTCAACGACCAGATTCCCACTGTGAGGCAGATGCATGAAACGAGTGGGACGACAATGCGGAAGGCGCTTGTGTGTGCCACACACCATCATCCCGCCTCGTGAAGAGGAAAGGCAAAGGGGGGGAAGGGTGTAAGAAAGGAACACTAACCTCCTGAATTCTCCACCTGTAAGAAATATTGTATCAAGTTCTGCATGAGCCCGTCTTGTTGGGCCATGTTCCGCTGGAAGCCGACCATCTCCACGAGCACCTAGGGAAAGATGCGTCAAAACAGGCGACGGACGAGGAAGAGGCGCGTAACGTACATCGTGATAATTTCGTTCCAAGTTTCTGATATGTGCGGATGTCTCTTCTTGCGCTTGTGTGAGACGGTCCACCTAGGGTATCAAGGTCAGTACGTTGAAATGAGGTCACGGAAGTGGCGGAAAAGAAGAGCTTGGCCTCAGCACGGCGTTTTTTGCAGGAGATCCCCACTGATTGCTATCAGCTCTACCATACAAGGGGACTGATGCTGACAACATTGGGGGAATACTGCATTGGGAAGGAACAAAACTATCGTGATGACATGCTTGCGGACGGAGATATCCTATGAGCTTCTCCTGCTGCAAAGGCGGAGGTTTCAATCATAGCCCTTCAGTTGCGACATCCGTCATACACGGCGGAAGGTCCATATCCGTGGCGTATGATCAAGACAAGCGGCAGGAGGCATGGCCTAGACCTTGTCCGGTCCCCGGGAGGCTCTCGCAAGAAACAGAGTAAGACGTTGTATCGCCGCCATACACAGTCCGCATAAACACCTCACACTATCACGGAAGACAGGGCAGCCTCATGGAGAAAGCAGAGAAAAAGAGAGAAAAGATGGTCGAACACCTACCTGGCTTTGTAACGCCTCAACTTGATACGCGCTCAGAGGAGGCGGGTAGCCTGGACTGCCAGCTGCCAACGGTCTCGTCGTTGAAGTAGGAGTTGTATTGTGGTTGTGATTTGACTGTGACGATTTGCGCGCGCTGGGGACTTTGCGTTTGATATTCTCGAGGGCGTCTCGACGGTCGGCGTGGAAGTCCGGATGGCGGAACGTCCAGCTCTTGAAGGAAGAAGGTGAGTGGGCGAAAATAAGGCGACGACGAGATGACGTACTTGTTCTCCAAACTGAGAGTCATCGGTATTCTTGACCTACGATGGGTTAGGTCAGAGAGTGGTATGATTAGCAAAGCGCCTACTTTGTGGAAATCATACTTGTTTAGTTGACGGACAAAGGAGGCAAAGTTGGAGTGCTTGAACATTCGAGGAAGAATTGATTTCGTAAAATCATTCATGTCCTGTAATCGACAAACGCGTCAGGATACAGAGGGCTATTGTTATCATGAAAGATCGTACCTTTACGACAAAGCAATCCCCTTGAGGGCCCCATGACACGACGTGTTGGAATGACGGGTCCTCTAGCATCCTACGTCATAGTCAATAAGTATCGGTTGATAGTAACTCAACTCGTCTCTGTGGTAGGAACCCGATTCAAATACGGAGACCAGGTCACTGAGATGTCTCACTACCGATCTACGGTGTGAGATAGAGGCAGATCCGACACGCCGTTAGCGTTACCATTTCCACCACAGAGACCAGTTGGTGTTCAGGACTTGTAGACACTCACTTGTACAATTTCTTCACAAAATCACTAGTAGAAGGCATTCCATCTTCGTTCTCTGACTTTCCCGAGCTTTGATTCAACATTTCTTGCTTTATGGCTGGCTGGGGTAGGATTTGCTGGTGAAATTCGTCCCGAGAACTAGAACTGGACCACGGTTGTTGGAACTGCTGCTGAGCCGGATATCCGGAAAGTGGTGGGAGGCGAGAATTAAAGGGGGGCAGCTGAATATCTGATGAAGAGGATGGTACGGGGAAGAAATGTTGTCTAGACTGATCGTCCATTTTTGTAGGCGGTGGTGGATGCGGGCTGAGACTGAGATGGGGAGAGCCGGAAAGATGGAACGCGAAATATGGGGACCACGATATCAATTGAACCCCGGTTAATCACGTAATCAATAGCAGATCATGATTCCGCCCCGATTCTTGCTTTGACGCCGCCCTTTCAGACGATTCTTTCTCTCCTAGGATTATTCACGAAACCTGCTCACTTTGCACAAGAATCCGTCCGCTCATTGGCCTCTTTACTTTTTCTCAATCTCTTTTAACATTTCTCCTCAGCCACCAACAGATGAGGTCTAGCCTTCTCCACGTGGAGAGAACAATCTAGAATGTCCTCTTCCATCAGAGCCTAGGCCAAGACCGGGCCTAGATTTGGGCTAGAACATTCGCCAAGCGCGGTGCCGCGACGTGGCGCATTGGGGCGTCAGGGTCAGACGTATCCGTCAGTACCCAATTTGAAGTACAAATCTCTTCCGTGAGCACTGTAATTGCGAAAAAGACCTTGGTCTGTCCATGATGAACAGTCGATGAGATGTCCATACGTGGCTTTTGAGTTCCATAGACTTAGACTTCGATATCGTCCGGATCCAGATATGCCGATATCATAAACATCTCCGTGTGATAAAACTCGTAGTCTGCGGCCTGTGTAGAATATTCACCGGGCTTCGTCGAGGCGCCGCCTATGGAGCAGAATGTTAGATAGGAAAAGAGGGGTAGAAAGGTGAACATCTACCTTGACATAGTATGATGGATGCAGACCTCCTGAAAAAGCGCTCAAATTTCATGGGTAGTAACACTTCATCTTTCCTCGGGGGATTTGAGAGGGAACCATCCGGAGCAGCCACCCAGTTTGGATGCAGGTGTTTCACCTCTCCCCATGTCTGAGTATAACACGGAACCGTGGAGGTGACATGGATTTGCACACCGAAGTGATACAATTTAACGGACAGTCTGGAACCTGAGGAAGTTTAACGCGCACCAAACGCGCACCACGCGCAAAGGCATTGATCTGCTAACGGCATCCATATCTCCAGGCGTAGTAAGCGTAGTGGCGTCGGGGTAAAAATGGATCTTCCCGAGGCCGAAGAGTTATCAAAAGATGCTATCGGCGAATAGAAGCGGCGGAGAGGTTGGTTGCATCTTCGAAGTGCGCCCAGAACCAGCGTGAGCCAAGGGAAGAACGTCGTTCCTGATGCTAAGTCGACGACTGCGTGACGTTCATCCTCGAGCAAAACACGACGGAACTCAGGGACGAGGACCAAAGGAGGAAGCATGACAACACTCGTGGGGTGGCAGAGATGTTGCGTGAACGGGTTATATGCGCTGCACTCCCACTGATGCGGTCTTCTATGACTTTCGCAAAGTGGTTTCAAGCTGTTGAAGAAGCAACACTTCGAAGCTAAAAATGATTATGAGTTTGTGTGTGAGGGACGGAGAAGATATGGAAACAGACCTTGATGTCGCTTCTTCCCACCACGAACAATAAGCCGCCTTCAGGAGCAAAAAAATCCTCGGAAAGTTATCAGTCATGTACACGGCAGATTTTCGTTCTAGGCGAGCATCGCGAGGTATCTCATTCTTCTCGTATGTAGTCGTCGACTGGACTCGATTCTGAGACACGCCGTTGGTTATCCGGTGGGAGAGTGTGTTCGAACTTCGATTCCATTTGCACGAGTCTGTCAATGGCTCAGTATTGAGCGTGAGAGTCGTTCCATAAGCCTGTTGCTGTTAAGCGTCTCCTCCAGCGGCTCGGCTTTCATTCATCTTGCATTTATCAGTTCCTTTTTAATCAACGTGCCGCCTAGAACGAAACTTCGGGAGGGTTAGGTGCAGGCGCATCGTGGCTCCATTTCAAAGGATTACGATATAAAAATAAGGCTGAGAGCTGAGAAGGTGAGAGTGCAAGTTAAAGAATCGTGAGAAAATTGTGGCGCTTAATCCCAAATTAATCAGCGTTCGGGCCGCTCCAGCATCACATCCGACGCCTCATGACACTCAGGTAAACGCCACATTCTGAGACCTGATCAAGAAACGTTGAAAGTTCGCGACGAGAGGAGCTTGAGTAATCGATCACATACATACCTATCTATACAGAGTTCCGTCGTTTCGACAGGTCTTCGCTAAGACTCTGAGTAATATTTTATCCGCTGAAAGCGGTTGCAAACTCTTCTTCTCTTCTTCCGCGACGCATGTATTCGGACTCTGCGCTACTCTGCGTTCATTTTCATACCATTTTGCATCTGACCTTGGGCTCATTCCTCAACAATGCACCTCCTATCGATGTCTTTCGCCGCCGTCGCATTCCCCTTCCTTTCCATTGGCCTCTCCGACGCTCTTAACGCTGGCTACTATGACCGTGTTGGGTACTATGACGGACACTCCGACTTAGCCGGGTAGCTAGGCTCAACCGCTTTTCGACGTTTTTGTCCTTCTCATTGTTCAATGTTAACAGCATACAGACGGCGAGTCGCTCAGTGTACCGAGCCCGCGGTTAGGAAAGAATGGCGCGTTCATTGATATTCTCTCATGACTGCTTAAGCTAATATGATGCTCAGGCGTGAGTTGTCGAGTGAGGAGAAGTCGGACTACCTCCGTGCTGCTAATTGTCTTCGTGATCTTCCCGCAAAGTCATATCCAAATCAGTAGCCAGTGGTTTCGGGGATGGATGACCTCACCTGGACCCATCTCACATTGACCAGCCAGATTCACTTCGTGGTGAGTATCATACACCGCAGGAAGTTGTGGCCCAGTTCTCTGACGAATTCGTTCAGGCCATCTTCCTGCCATGGCACCGTTGGTTCCTCAAACGTACTCCGTAATGAGTGGCTACAAAGGCTATTGGGACTGGAGCATCGAAGACGAAATGTTTGTCATGTCGCTCACCGACTCTCAACCAGTTGTCAGGGATTACAGACAGGCCCACTCTGCTACGAGTACTCCAAATAGAGGGTGATGCCACATTCCCTGACATTCTCATTGTTATTCTATGATCGATAACTAACAATCACGGCTGTATACTAGTATCTCTGGGGTCTCGTCCTCCCCGGCTTGAGGATCCTAGAGAAAATATCCTAATCGCTTTCCGACAGGTGGTTCTGATTCTGAACCGGGGAGATCAGCTTGAGCAGGCTATTTGTCTATTTATCAAGAATAGCAAAATATCAAATAAAACCCAAACCGCGAAGCAATGCGAAAGAAAAAAGAATAACAGCAACGACCTGGTCGAACGGAAAACAAAAACACGAGAGCGTTATTAGTCGCGAGGAGAGAAAACTAGGCAAAGAAAGCCAGGACTAACGAAAGCAAATGTCGTCAGACCTCATCCGAAAAGCAAAGGGCCCGAGTACCATCCCAGCGCCCTGCAGCTTGGACGGTTTCATTCGACGCATCGAGTCTTCAAAGAGTGTCCCTTCGGAACTATCATAACTTGGCGACTCATGTTCTCCATTGTCCATAACAGCGTTTTACTCTAGAACGTGGGTAAGGATTTCAACGACGTTGAGTCGAGCCGATAGTCGGTACATTGGGATTGGAATTTGGTTGGAAAATTTGACCATCAAACCTGTGGCGTCAGCTTGTGGCGCGTGAGTGCCTGCCAAGCTGAGGGAACCTTTCACGCGTTTCTCGTTTAGATAAATATTGTCCCATTAGTCTGTCTCCTACTTAGACGTCCAAGGAAACCACGCCCAACCTGCGCACAAATTTTGGGGTAAATCGCCTCATTGCGTCGGGAGGCTTGTCACGGTCGCCCATACTCAACTTAGTCTGTGAAAATAAATGTCTTTGGGCTGTCTTCAAACCCTCCCCCCCCCGGAATAGGTATCATACTCACCGTCGGATTGTCCTGACTTGGTCCTGACGCCCTCAGGGCGCTATGAAGAAGCGTGATGGCAACAGTGGAGATGGAGTGATTTCCGTGTAAGTAAATCTTATTCACACTCTATGCCTCTTCTCTTTGGTAAATCTTTGGCGGATGATCCGACTTTAGCTGCAACATGAGCGGGAAAAACCTCGAGCTCATGAACTTCAAGACATAGAGCTTTAACTGGACAAGTAGGACTACAGTTTACCATGTTTCATGCTTGGTCGACGATATTTTGCATCTCGGCTTGATCCTTCAGTGTAAAGAGACACGCACGCAAGCGGTCACCAGGGATGTCGTTGCACATGATGGTTTCAACCAAGGGAGTCTTAGAGATGGAAAGCGTTGGAATAATCAGATCACGGAAACTTCCGGTGAAAGCTGTGCTCGGCTGTTCCTTTCTTTCCCGCATGGACACGGTTTTATTTCACCGTACAATGCGCAAGTATAAGAGTCGCAATAATGTCTCGAGGAATCTACATCAAAATCTCTCTCTCCTTTTCTGTCGTTTCGTGTCGGACCGCTTCTAGGCAAATATGCACTTTCTGTCCTTTACCGCTGTTGCCGTTCCTTTCCTTGCTGCTGGCCTCTCGGACGCAGTCAGTCTGGGGCACTACGGACGTGTTGGATACCCTGAATTAGTCGGGTATGCAGACTCTTGGAAGTGTTTATCTTCTTACTCATTGGTGAACCGGTGACAGACACAGACGGCAAGTTTCCCAGTGTACGGAACCCGTAGTGAGGAAAGAATGGTGTGTTCATTGATACCCTCTCCTAGTGTGACCTGTCCTATATGACGTTCAGGCGCGAGTTGTCGAGTGAGCGGAAGGCAGATTACCTCCGTGCTGCCAATTGTGTTCGTGACCTTCCCGCAACGGCGTACCCATACGCGGAGCCGGTAGTTTCTCGCATGGATGAACTCACATGGACGCATCTCACCCTGAACGACGAGATCCACTTTGTAGTAAGTAGTATACACCGCTGCAAGACGTGATTCCAGCCTCTGATGAGCTCGCTTAGGCCAACTTCTTGCCATGGCACCGTTGGTTTCTCAAGTATCACGAGGACGCACTCCGTAATGAGTGCGGCTACAAAGGCTATCAGCCCTACTGGGACTGGAGCATTGATGGAGACACTCAGTCTGTGGCCACCTCGCCCATCTGGGATCCCGTAGAAGGGTTTGGAGGAAACGGTGCCTTCACTGGGAACGATACCAGAGGATTCAACCACTGTGTTACCGATGGACCCTTTGCGAACCGCGTGTTGAGCATTGGCCCTGTGTACCCAGAGTTCAATGATCGTGTGGATGAGCCTCACTGCCTCACCCGGGTCTTTAACGAGGGGATAGTTTTGAGGAACCCAGATGGCACAATTAACGCGAGCATCGGTACGATGCAGTCGACAGCGGTGAGTGTGTGGGTTTATGTATCATGTGCTACATACCATTTTACCCGATGCTCTTGCAGTACGATTCAAACGCTGTTGCCCGCATCTTGGACATGACCAACTTTGCGGACCACGCCGATATTCTGGAAGGGCTCCCGCACGCTCAGAGTACGCTCTCTTCATCTACATGACTCCCGGAGACGCGTCCATTGACTTACACTTTTGTCGATAGTTCACAGCATCATTTCCGGAGACATGGGCCCAGCTTCGAGCCCCAACGAACCCATCTTCTTTTTGCACCACGGTAACCTCGACCGCATCTGGGCCAAGGTAGGCTCGCCATGCTTTCTCTTCAATTACCACACGGACGTATTGCTGACATTTCTGTCCCCATTCTAGTGGCAAGCGCAGGCTGAAGAACGGTTGACCGACTATTCTGGCTTCAACGACCAAGGCAACACCATACCCGCCAGCCTCGATGATAGCATGCCCGTCATGGCTCTCGACGAAACCGAGCCAGTTGTCAGGGATTACATGAACATCAAGGCCGGCCCACTCTGCTACGAGTACTCCCCAGTAGACACGAACGGATCCGCATGATGACGGCGCCACACTCGTTAATTCTCGAAACGCATTCTATGATTCACGACTAATAATCACTGTTGTTGTTGTATATTTCCGCGATTCTTCCCTGACCGACTTGAAGATCTGAGGTGAAATACGCCAATTACTTTTCGAAGGCCAGATTTCAACCTGGAGACAAGCGTTGCACCTGCGAAGATACGTGTAAGGAAGGTCATCGGTCGCGAAGCAGTTGGTTGTACGCACCTTTTGATCGGACAATAGTCTTAGGAGGGTCCGGCTTGGGCGGAGAAACGTGTTCCTGCGTCGTAGCTTGCGGGATCAAGACTGGAGGACCCTCGAGGCACCTCTTCACCATTCTAGATGTAGGTGCGCCTTGAGAAAGAGCAAATGCAAGGGTACCTTCGAAGAGCTCTTACCGTTCAAGTTCCTCAATATCCATGAAGAGCTGATGTGCGTCGGGGAGCTCCTCGATCCCGGAGAGGTCAGGCGTGAATCTGACGACAGGTGTGAATTGATAATCGTCTTTGACGTCGACTTCCATCGTTGCGAGCGCAAGGAAGATGTCTTCTGGGTTCATAACCGTGTCTTCTTTCTCGTCCTCTTCAGAGGCTTCAGTAGACAAGTCCGACGAAGAGTTATGAATGCCATCCCAAGCATGGCCTTCCGGATGTTCACTTTCAGAGAAGGTGGGCTCGTCGCATACGTATTGACCGGCTTCCTGGGCCAGATGGTCGCAAGACTGGTCATTTTCAGCAGCGGCATACCAGCTATCTTGAGAAGGATGGTAGGATGCTAACTCGCATTCTGGTTCTTCTCGGCCTCCACGTTCTGCAGCAGCTCGACGCATATCGTCGTCGTGCATGTACCACGTAAAATTCGTCCGCTCTTGTCGTGTAGAGTGATACGCGTCTGAGTAGTCTACCTCACCCGTTGGAACACGTACGCGAACGTCCATGCATGTGGGGTGGTAAAGTCCTGGCCAAGGGAAGGGTTTATTGGGCTTGATCGGAACGCGAGAAAGTGGGTGGTAGGTCTCAGGGTAAACGGGAGTGCACATGTCGGATTCGATGTTGAATTCGGGCATAGGAACAGTGAGCCCTTGTTGGAGCGGACGGATGGTAATTCGATGGTATTTTCGAGTGGGATAAGGAAGTTCTTGGTACTGCACAAGTGGACTCAGTGCCCAGAATCTGCTCAAGGCAAGCATAGGACGGACCTTGCAACAGTATCCAACATAAGTTCTGGAAGAGAAAGCTTTCATAGCGTTGACAGCCTCTCCGTCAAGATCACAGAGATTGAGGTCGAAGGTAGCCTCCAAGTCGAAAGAAAAGGCAATATACGTTCCAAGAAGGGGGACATAAGTGACATTGGAGTCTTCTGCCGGCGGCTCAAGGGACATGAGGAGTGTGGATCAAGGAATTTGAAGGAGCTTGGCGTTCAAGTAGCTTCTGTTCTTATACTGCTCGCGTCGATGCATCACGGCGTGGGGGATCTCCATAGAAATATAGGAAAACAAAAGCATGGAAGAATACAAGATGCAGATATACAAGAGTGTTGCTAGGCTTGGCCACGGTTATTGTACTTTCCTCGTTGTCATTGTTCTAATACAGAGGGCCCAGGAAGATCATGACGGCACTCGAGGCGGCAGTGTCCGGATAAGATCAGATCTAGTATCTATTCGGTCGGCGATAGTACCTATTTCGGATACAAATCGGACCCAGTGAGTCTGACTAGGATCACTCTGGGCCCGCCAGGAGGCTTGAAGTTGCAGGTTCAATCTTCGTGTTTCCCCGCTTCTCTCCTTCACTCCAGAACTCTCCCTCTCCGAGCACTGTCTGTGAGCATACTTCGTAAGACTTGACGGGTCTTGTTTTGTATTCCTGGTCACCATGCGAATCGAACGAAACTATTGTTTTCGCTTCTACTCTCGTGTAGTCAGACTGGCCCCTTGTTGTTATCGTTTGAAAAAAAAAATCCACTGACAACAGCCTCCGAGGATAAGATAGCAGTTTAGATGGTAACGACGGACCTCATAACCAATTTTCCTCAGAAGCGTCTAGCTGTGTTTGATTCACCCGCGCTCCATTGACTAGATTCTTACGCGCTCTCCCTTAATATCCATTTCAACCCACAATGACTTCCTCACACCCCCTTGGAACTGTCTGTGCTATACGCGAATCCGTCTTTCGGCCCTTGCTACTGTGCCTTCAGAATAGACCTGAAGGCACTGTATCCCCTGCGAACGCCCAATACATAAAGTCTATGCTCCAAGCCGCGGACTCCCTTTCATCTGATCTTAAAGATAAGCTATTCAAAGTACGGCCCTGCGTTGTCTGTACTGCACAAGAGTTGGGCCCCTGGAGGAACGCGGTTGGACGAGACATATGCCTTATGGCTACCTTCGAAGGAGCCAAGTACAGCGAGCTTGCGCAGATGTTCCGTGACTTTATCGTCCCGATGGAAAGCGTTACTGTTTCCGCCTCTTCCTACCCGTCAATCTTTCTCCCCGACAAAATCTTACGCTCGGAACCGCCTTGGTGCAATGCTACAGCACCAGACCACCAACAATGGGTCATTTGCTTCAAGTACCCTGCGCCCGAAGTGGTGCAGGGGAGATGGATGGGTGGACTTCGTCTTGACGAGGAGAATATGGACAGGCTCAATTCTTTGTGTGAAGCGAAGCTGCAAGGCTGGGTTCAAACGACTCAACAGTGCAATGATCATGGAGATAAAATGCTCAAGGATCTCAAGGTACTCTCCCATTCTTAGTCTTTGCTGAACTCCTTTGTAACGGAGCTCCCGATGGGTAGAAGTTCATGAGAGGACCATACAATCCTGACAAATGCGTACGTTCTATCTCTTGACTAGCAAGGACAGAAAGCTCAGCCTAGTTGCAGTACTACTACAGCAAGGACGGAAGTCTAGTGTTGTCCAAAGCTCTCGCCAGTTTTGCATCTCTCTGGTCTACCGACACTGCGCTGTCCAGAGACTCTTGTAGTCGAAGTGGGCTGGGACGTATGCCTGCACCCAAGAGCCGGGATTGTATAAATGGAATTTCACCGTATATGAGGGCAAAAGAAAGGATGAAATTGTCACAGAACATCTTAACGAATGGCGCCCTCTCAAACATGGTATGACCTAGCTTTTTTCAAGGCTTTTGCCGTTCTGAAAGTTCGTCTCCCGCTAGTCCTTCTCCACCGACCCACAATCAAGTAATAACGGCAAGTATACGGAGGCTTCCACTGTTGGCCAAACCAGGCGCCCATCGAGGCGCGGAAATCCGCGCTGCAATGTTTCTGATACGAAGAACTCGCCTCAAGAATCGCTCATCTCCAAAGCCCGCGTTTCCTGTTCTCGGTAGCCACTAACTTATAACATAAATTGTCGTCCCTATCGTTAAGCAATTATGAGTGAAAGAACATATTAGATCCAAGTACCGCAACCAGACTAGACACAGACTTCAACAGAAAGAGTGAGAAGTAATGATATATTCAAATGATATTGATACAAGGTGGGTATGTATGTGTCGTCAGTAAACAAGTTCTTCCCCGGAATCAGGAAGAGATACCGCGGTAAGCACGGCTCTGATCCTTCATCCTCGACGCCTGACCAGCTGAGAATCCAGTCATACAGCTGTCGTATGTGTAGTCCATGAAGTTTTCTATCGGCAAAGGAAATGTCAGGATAGATTTCTCGTGCTGGAGGCAAGGGATACTCACGGATAGGATCAACACCTCCTCCCTCACACGTATCCCGATTCGTAGGGCACCCAGAAGCGGGCGACGCCTCAGCAGGTGTATCCGAAACGTAGTCTCCCGGAGATGAACATCCTCCCTGGAACGTGTGGTACAATCCAAACCAATGTCCCGCCTCATGCGTCAACGTCTGACCTTGATTATAGTTCCTCAGTGATCCACCGGGAACGGTAGAGAATCTCATGACAACTCCGTCATCGGTGGGTGCATTGGAGTAGCTGTAGGGGAACGTAGCATAACCGAGGAGACCAGCACCGGAGCCAGATGTGAACCCGACGGTGTATACATTCAAGGTGGAAACGCTGCCTTTTCTGAGGGCGCTTTTCATCGCTGATTGTTGCGATGTCCCAGGAGCGGCATTGTTAAACCAATCCGCGTTGACGGTGCGAGTAGTCCCGGCGAGGGTGAATGAGAGCCCGGCAGAGGAGTAGGCCTTATTAAGGACGGAGATCTGGGATGCGAGTTGGGAGTCACTGGGGGCGAGCGTCAGCCACAGGCGGGCAGGCAGAACGAGGGAGTGAAACTTACGGAACATTTCCCCCGACGCCGTTGAATCCATGCTGACTACATGGAAGTAGACGCTAATAGTTGAGGAGGCACGGCCTTCAACTTTCGAAGTCTTGTCAAGAGTATGGAGGATTCTCGAGAACTCAGTCTCGCCGACAGCTATGGCAGCGGAATCATGAAGAGTCCCACATCCTCTACAGTCGCGGAGTCAGTGGGTGTCAAGGAGGAGTAGCATAGGCAGGGACAAACCTGTCAATGATGGTTTCGATAGGCTTTGCAAGGATGGAAGAGACGGAGAGGAGAAGAGCAATGCTTTGATGGCAGATCATGATAGACGAAGCAGGTTGTTAAGGGAAGGTAATATGACGGGTAGGAAGATGGTAGGAGTGGGTTTGTTGGACTCTCCTCTCGAATGACCCTTCCTTTTAAACATTCTCAAGTCATAGGAGCATTCCCATAGGGTCATTGTTAGGAGAGTGGATAGGGTCGGAGAGGGGCCATTATAGGGCTGCATGGATAGGGTCCTACGATGGGGACCTATAGGAGCCCATAGGTGAATCAGAAAGGGGTTATATTGTCGGACCACTAGCTACCCTCCGCGGAGCCTGCTCGTCGATAATCGCGTGCGGCAGCAGTTCTCTGGCGTAAACCAAACCCAAATCAAGGCAAGTCTAGAAGACGGGAGAACAGGGCTAGGTAGAGAATGTCCGCTCTGGGAAAGACCTTTGGTCGTTCCCTCCGCTGCACCCCCTCCTGAACATCTGTAGAACCTTTCCTGTCCTCCATCAGAGCATCCCTACTTTCACAGCAGTGGACAACGAGATTCTGTAGAAAGGCGACGCGAGACGAAGGAGATTTGGAGAAAGCGTGTCTGAAACGATGACGACCATCCCCCAGACACGCTCTCGTCGTTTCTAGCTCATTCTCCCTCAGATTGTCTCCGTGAACATGCTCCGCTCGTGCTTCCCAAGCTGGCACTTTCGCTATTGTCCGAGGAGCTCTGCAGATGACGCTCCTTTTATAAGGCGTCAAGGAAATCAGCGATGACCAAGGAGAGCCCAGCTCCTCTTCGAGTCACCACACAGCCAGACACAGCGCAAGGGGGGACGGAGCTCTGGGTCACGCGATCCTAGAGAGAAGCTTACTAGTTACGCCCAACGGCGCCGCCGGGAGGCATGACCAAACGATTCATGAGCGAACAGCTGCGCCGATGTGTCTTAGCAGGCGACGAGCGATGAGGTCAGAGAGTGAAGGTGCCGATAAGAGAGTAGGCAGGCAGGAGAGCAGGAGATACTGACAGTGACAACGTATTATTCCCTTGTCTGCCGACGTTGTTACATTGCGGAGTGAGATCCCGTGAGATCCCCATAGAAAAATCGAACAAATCCCGCGAATAAGGAAGGCTGGAGATGAAGAGGCTATAGTGTTTCCTGATAACTCAGTGCTTCATGATACTGAGTAGCGGTGACGAGTAGGGAAGCTTTACATACCATGAATAGTCAATACAAAGAGGGGTGGTTACATTTGAAGCTTAAAGCATAAAGGGGTGCCTCACGGTGCACAAGCTCCTAGTACATAGTCACGCAGATTTTTAGCGACATTAACCGAGAATTGAATCATAACAGTACAGTTAAATAAAGAAACGAGCCACGTTAAAACTTGCAAGATATCGCCAGTAAGATTCAAAACCTGCAGCGAGATGGAAGATGTGAATGAGTCAGTCATTCATGATCGGGACCCGGATGGCCAGGGTCCGTGCCCCAACTTTGCATCAAGTCCCCCACCACAATTTTGCTTTAAAATCTGTATTAGCAAGTATCTCTCCTGAGTACTTGAAACTTATGGGGGCTTAAGAAGGCTCATCGGGAGCCATTTCACGCTACCTATGAAGTTCCACTTTTGTTTCACAAGTGTCTTCACAAACTGCAGACGATTAATACGATCTCGATGTCTCTCGACACAATCTCGACAACCTCGCGATACGGGTGATGCAATCGACTTCATGACGCGAACGCCGCCGCCACGACAGTCTCAGAAGTACTCGGCTTCCGCAGCACTTACATACACAAAGTGTGCATCTGTACTTGGCTCCGACCATCATAATCAAGGATTCTATATGGTCTAACAATTGAAAGCTATCTTCCGACAAGGTGTTTAGTTTTTACTGCATAGTGCGTTATTCAATCCATCTGTCGGTCTACCTATGCGAACACGTCCAAGCGAAGCCGACCCCGGATCCACTAAATTGCGGAACAGCGGCTTCATAATGGAAGGTACTCGTACTACTACTGACGGGGATGCCGAAGGCCTTCTTTCCATTATGAAATACCGCGTCCGACGCGTCTTGATCACATCCAATATCTCCCGACGAACCGGAATCCACTCACGCATGCTCTCTATCAAAACGCCCTTGGCCCCTTGCGCTCCGGGTCTCCCATTTCTGTATCCCTGGACCCTTTCTACCTCCCTTCGGCCTGCCAGAACTCGGATTAATTAACCCCACAGACGAGATTCTAGCCACTGGCCAGCTGTTCCGGAGTAATCTCAGAACTGTGGAGCGGGAGCTTGTGACTGGCAACGTCTCGGAACTCCACATATGGAATATCTGCACATGAGGCGGTATCATCATTGAAATTGACCCCAGATATTCGTCTTCTCATGTCCATAGTACTGATGCTTCGCGACTATCGCGAGCATGCACACATGGCAACACGCAGTGAAAGATATAAAGAAGACGGGCAAGACGGACAGTAAGGTTCTTCAAGGTTCTCGTGGGATTCATTTACTTGCCTGCGGTGTCTCAAGATGTTCGCATTCTCCTTCGTCACTCTCCTCGCTGGTTCCGCTCTTGCTATTCCTTATAGGAGGGATACTGGATTGACAGTCGACATCGTCGGTCCTGCGGCCAGCGTCAGCTCCATCGACGAGCTCAAGTTTACTGCCTCCGTCACGAACACCGGCACGAGCGACTTGAAGGTTCTCAGGTACGGGACAATCCTTGACCAGCTTCCTACCCGATCCTTCGCTGTAACGAAAGACGGGGCTACTGTTCCCTTCATGGGTGTCAAGGTGAGCAAGCAACGCGCGTGATCTGGCATATTGACCTATGTAACACTCCGGTAGATATCCGTCGATCTTGATGCTTCTGACGACGCGTATACTACTATTGCTGCGGGAGAGACCGTAAATGTGACGCACGAAAGTAAAACCCTCTCTTTCCATCATACTTTCCCCGCTTACCGCCTCTTCATAGTCGCTTCCCTTTTCGATTTCTCCTCCGTCGGCATTGGTAAATTCTCCTTCGAGCCCCTCACCGACTTCAAAGTCGCCGACGCAGCGATCGCTCGAGTTGACATCGCCTCCGACATCTCCGCCGTCCAGCTCTCCGCCAATGTAATAGAGGTTGAGGTCACAGGGGACGTTGCTAAGCGCAACGACATGACCAAACGTGCCGTTGTCGAATGCAGCAATTCCGCACAGGCGAGCTTCATCCAGTCTAGGCACGTGCCATCTGCCACACGTAACGCCACACTAGATCTAATATGATCTCTTAATACATAGCTACACAGAAGGAAAGGCTCTGGCGTCGTTGGGATCTGAGTACATTTCTAGCAACGGGGCTAGTGACAGCCTCTATACAGCTTATTGGGGCACGAATTCTGTTTCATCTGTTTCCAGGATCCTTAACGCTGTCGCCAGTGAATCTTCTTCCTCCCGCATGTGCGTCATCATATCCCTCTCGTAGTTATTATTTTATTCACATTTATTGTTACTTAAATTGTTCTGTCGTTCCAGATTGAGCTGCACTGACGACTACAATGTTTGTGGCGGCGGCGTCATCGCTTACACCGTCATTGCCACTACTGACGTTTGTTTTCTTCCACAGTAATTCTATATTTAAGAAAATAACTGACTTCCTCTTGTGAACAGATCTACTATTGCGACATATTCTTTGACGAGGTCCCCACCTCCTCACTTTGCACTGGCACCACTGTCGCATCCCGTACCATTCGTGGCGGTACGACTCTTCACGAGGCATGTCACTCGGTCCCTACTTCCATTCTCCAAATAAATATACTCAATTTTTGTTCTGTTTTTTTAGCTCACCCACGCTGTTGCCGATACCGACGACGTCACATACGGATGCGCCGCAGACCAGGCTCTCTCCACCGCTCAGAAGATCAGAAATGCCGATAACTTCAACGTTCGTCTATCTATTTTATCCTTCTCTCGCCATGTTCTGATGCCTGGCCCCGTAGTGCTTCACTACTCAGGTGTTCGCGGATACTCAGTGTTAAGTCGGTAGATTTACAAGTGTAAAATCATGATATGTATACGACTTTGTGATGTTATTTAATGCGAGTTTCTCAAAGTTTTGGTGGTAAACAGCTTGGATGAACTCGATGGAAGTCGGATAGCATTCATGAAAGAATCATCTTCATCAACGCCACATACACTGTACAAGATGTACGTATCAAGCAAACCTCTGAAAAAGGAGATGATGACGGTCCCTAGTGTTTTCTCTATGAGCGCACTCCTGAAACCGACAAGCCTAATTCTATCCCCTCCCTAGATATTCCGAGAAATGCATATTGTGGTGACCATGGCCACATCGACTTCAACGCCTTCCATCTCGGACATCTTGCGACCTCGAACGTTGTCAGTGTGATGCTTCGTTCCAAGGTAGTAGTCGGCGTGCTGGCACATGCACCTCACCTCATGAGCTTGAAGATTCATGGGAACACCATCCTGGCGTCATTCGGCGGACCGTTCAGTCTGGATTTGGATCTCAAGATCGTTGCAACGTCGCCAGTGCCTCAGGACACGGTCCTCACCACGCTTCATTAATACCGAGCTTCTGTCGCTGACAGCTGAGATCCGGGACGCTGGCATTTGCAGCTGTGGATGACAGCATGAGGTTGGAAAGATTCATGATGAGCCCTGCGACGTTGGCGCCGGACAAAAGACTGTGGAGCGCATCGAGTCGTGATATCACTCGCTGCCAGTGGCAACCTACGATGGAGGATGTCAGGAAGAGCACGACATCATCATTCAGGCTGTCGGCGTGAATGATGCACTGTGACGATGAGGCGCAGCGGACGATAACGAGGCATCCCACGTCGTGCCTCATGATCAGCTTGCACATGTGTTATGTGCTACCACATTATTCTGGAGCTAGCACCCCTCGGAGCTGCATGAAAGGAGGCAACGACAATACTTGACATGTTTGATCGCTAGGTAGGCAGCAGCAGATGCCGACGCGGTAAGGCAAGGACAGAATGCGTATGATAAGAGAGGTGATAGTTGGGTTGTGTCTTTTGAGCTGGCTCAGTGGACACCGATTATGTGTGAGGCAGCATCCAGCACTGGTATGCCGGAAAGGCGAAACCAGGGACACGCAGAGCCCGCGGGCATGTAAACAGTCGATGACATTCAATATCTAACGAGCGCTGTCTATGGCTACAAATCTGTGAGAATACGTGTCAATGGTTTGGTGACGATGGAAGGCAGGACTGACGTCGACGTACCCAACATAACCTACATAATACACAAATGACAGGCAAGTAAGGGCGCAGGGCTTAATCTCGCCGTAAGTTTCCCATCTCCATCTCTTCCACTAACGCTTCCTCTTCTTCCTCGCGTGCGGGGGCGTTCACCGCCAATCCCTCCGCCATTTCCCGCTTGACGCAGAGCTGCTCTGCTGGAACGATGGTTAGGATTGCCCCGACGATCATTACGAGCCAGAAGAACAAGGACGTGGGAATAGCAGCCGAATAGTACGTCGTCAGTACCAGATGGTCAAAGATAAGTGTGAGCGCGAAATCTAGGATTAAACGTGGTCGTCGTACAAGGGCGTAGAGGTAGTAGATACTGTGAGAACTGTCAGTAGGTTGGTTATAACAAAGGAGTTGCTAGGACTTACTCGGCACCACAGGCGCCTATCCAACAGAATGCAATGACCCAACTACGCATGGGATCTACACCGTTGGTTATACCACTTGGGCGTGGACCGTCAAAGTTGATCTTTTTCCCTCCGCTCCAGGCTCCCCACTGCGTCAGTTGGCCAGGCGTACTTGGGCGGCCAGCCATATGTCTCCAGTCCATTATCATTCCTAAAAATACGCGTTCAAGTTTGTGATCAGAAATAAAAACCATGCAGCAAACGCACCAACACTGGTCGCCCCGCCTTCAAATTTCAAAGACGTTGGCTCGGCAAAAATTGCCAGCAAAGGAGGCGTAATCAGACATAAAGTTAAATAATGAAGTGTTTGGATAGAGACAATTTGCGATATTAGCAGGATTGGATCCCAGTTAGACGTCGTCGTCGGCTTCGGCGCCATAGTGGTGACGGTGAGGTGGAAAGAATAACATACCTTTTTTGGCCAAGATTCGGACGAAAGATGGATCACGCGTTTCGGGCCTGGAACTTCCAATTCTGGGACTTGTTTCCCGCCACATCATAAAATCTCTTCCAAAGGCTCGAATGCTTTATCTTAAGATACTTGGCTGAGACAGAATTCGAATATCATGGCATACGCTGAAAATTTAAATTAGATGCAGATGGTTTTATGTACTTCCGCGTGAGTCGGTTCACTTCTACGTCGTGATACTAATACATGCAATGACAGCTTCTCTATAAGAGCTCATTAATCGTCACAGTAATATCGGTGAACCAAGCACTTTGATTTTTTGGCGAGGCCCAGTCTACAGTTGATCCTGCGAGAACGTTCGTCAGCGTCTCGGCACTCGTCATTCTGAAATCTGGCTGCTCACCTCCGAAGAACGTCTCCCACTGCATCCCGCGAATCCTTCCCAATTCTCCTCCCAATTTGATTCCATTAAGCTGGATGACGCTTTCTCCATTGATGGACAGCTCGATCTCAGCCGAATACTGCCCTACATCATTGAGCCTCACCCTCTCCGTTACCTTTGTCCACTCTCCTGCAGAAAACCTAAAGGCTCCCCTCGAGATGGAATTTCCATAGTCGGGGTTACAGTGGGATTTTGGTAGACTGCAGATCTTCTCGTTCTCCGCGAATTCCTCTCCAAGGCGAGCCATGGGGAGGTAAAGGTAGATCTCCCCGTCCCCATTGGAACGCCACATCAACCGCGCAGACCAGCAATCGGGAGAATCACGACCTCCAGAGCAGTGTAGAGCTAGCTCATCGGTTTCTCCTCCATCTAAAATCAACGTCAATACATCTGGTTAACGAAGACATCTGGGAAGAAACGCACAGAGCCCAGGAAGCTTGCCGCCCTTGACGAAATCAAACCCTTCCTCAAAGAATACAGAATATTCGAACGTCGCCTCTTTCGCTGTCGTCAGATCTACGCTCGCTGGACCGAGAGCGTAGAACGTGAATCCTCCGCGAGGTTGCTGGGATGGTATGTAAGATCCTTTAGGGAAGAATCCCAGGATCGAGGCTTTCCCGTCTGGCGCGCTTGTTATGTTGGGAGAAGCACCTGATCGTATGTTCAAGGTGGCCCTGTTGAGCGGGAGCCCATTTGGCTGGACGGTCGTCCAGCTGGACGCTGCCAGGATGGCGTTGGATACGAGTTCACCATGTAGCGTGCCAGCGTCTTCCGACTCTCGTGAGTTCGTTGAGTGAGGTAGGGACAGTGCCGTCGCGCATAAGAGAAACGCTGACAGGGAAAGCAAATGGCTTGCTCGTACCATGTTGGAGACAGTGAACAAGAAATTACACTGAACGAAGAACCATATATGTACCGTTCAGAATCTGCCTCATGCAGACTGCGCATCCTCAGCCTCTACGTGGTTTCTATGTCTTTCACAGATATTTTGGGATCCCTTGAATGGATGGAAACGACATGTGAATCCCACTTCTTCCCGAACCTTTACCGATAGGTTAGAGGAGAGCACCACGAGACGAAGACATAAAAGGACCAGGGCTTTGATGAACGATTGGTTGTCAGCCGACCTCACATCTCTGCTAGGAATTCAATAATCCAGTGAGGTCTGGTTCAAATGCCAGCACACTCTCCGTTTATGTTCCTGCTCTCTTGTACCAACGATTCGATCTAAATATCTTCCTAATGATTTGTGGCGGGGGCCGTGATCGCCGATCATCCGATCACGATGGCTCGAAACGGACGTGGGACCGACGACGTGATGCCATGTCGTCGGCAAGTCGTCGGATTTCGTTCCTTTGTTCCCACAACATTCATCATGTCAGAAGACGAAGAGGTGAGCTGGCAAATGTAGCTCCTCAATACGTGGCAAATCTGGACTATCGGAAGCAGAAAAACACGCGCCGGCGGGAGTCGCAAAGACAAGATACCACTGAGACTGAATGGACTTACAATGAACTTGCCAGTGGTCCGACACCAGATGATGAGGCGAAGTACCCTGTGAGTTGCAATTGTCACGTTGGGAATGCTAACGCTGACATGTACATCCAAACTCCAGTGGACTGCAGAAGATCCCTACAGATATGCGTTCAAGAAAGTAGGTGATCCCTGGGCTGAATGCATGAAACGCGCGGATAAATATGACGATGAACATTGCAAGGGATTGAGAGAAGATATCGACACTCTGCTAGTATTTGTGCGTATGTGATTTCTACCCTATAGTGCCTTTCTCACGATTGCCTAGGCGGGGTTATTCTCCTCGACCGTGACAGCGTTCACGATTGAATCATACAAATGGCTTGAAGAAGATCCTAACGAAGCGTCGAACGTGCTTCTTGCTCGACTAACAGAGTATATGATGGATCCCAATGCCGTTATTTCTTCCCCTGCGGACAGCACATTCACTCCGACCTCGCGTTCCATCAGAATCAACGTCTTCTGGTTCCTTAGTCTTACGATCAGTCTGTCTGCGGTCCTGGTGGGCATTCTATGCAAACAATGGATGCGTCAGTACCGTAGAGACGCGGCAATTCCTCTCAAGTCCGCGTTCGAGCTTCGACAGCTGCGCGCACAAAGCTGGGAGAAGTGGAGAGTTCCGGGGCTTATTTCCGCACTCCCAGTTCTCTTGGAGATTGCTTTGGTCTTGTTCTTCGTCGGCTTGTTGGAATTACTCTGGGATCTCAATTACACGGTAGCTGCTGCAGTTACCGTCGTGGTCTTTCTTGCCATCTCTGTTGTAATTGGCACAACGGTGCTGCCCACGTTTTACTACTTCTTCCGGGTGAAGCTCCGAGACCCCATGCTGCGGGACGTGAACAACATGTTCCCTTGTCCTTACAAATCTCCCCAAGCGTGGTTCATCTTTCTAGGAGCCTTGCGGGTGGCACGCCTCATCGATAGCCGCACATTCTCCACCTTCAAAGACTGGATTCAGAGTGATATCTCAATACTAGAGATGGCTTTCGACCCTCCTGCTACCAACCGCAGAAGGTTAAGCAAGCACACCTATCTCATGCGTGGTCTTAGATGGATGGTCGACAACTACGGGGACACCACTCACATGGTGAAAGTCCTGTTTCATTGTTTTGAAGACGTTCAGCAGGCTACTGCCGAAATGCTCGGGCCATTCGATAGATGGTGCCATTCGCCTTTGGCATATGCTCTACATCAGGAGAATTTATTAGGTCGTCGACTGATTGACCGAGACTATGCTGAACTGCTTTCGCGTGCGGGAAGCGATGCGGAGATTGAGCTATTCCGCGCAGAACTCTTGATCAGAATTTTGAACGATCATCAGAAAACTGGTCACACCGTCTATGAGCTCTGCCATCACTCGCAGTCGACGAAGTGGGTGGTGTTACCAGCAGGTGAGAGCGACCGATATGTATTTTGATGCGACTAAATAGTGACAACTTTTGTAGAGATAAGCCGCCAAATTTTATGGCTCCTCCAGAGACGGATTCAAGCGGAGCAGTATCGCGATCTCCCAAGAAACGTCTTCCGATGGATGAGGACCTTATACAGGAACGCGGGTTACGATCCTCAATGCATAAATGCATTCTTTGAGGACGTATTTGCCGGATTTCTCCGTGATGTCAGTAACACCCAGAGGAAGGACCCTCGTCAAGCCATACGGATAGTAACACCGGCGTTGGACGACGAGTCTTTTGATATCCCACTGACGTCGGGCTCATTCCTCCAGCTACTCAATTTGTTGGACGAGATGGTTGAGTCTTCTGACAGGACATATGTGGGAGATGTGTGGAAGAAAAAGAAAAGAAACTGGATCGCTACAGGAAGGCTCTCGGAGGAGGTTTTTGGGAGACAGATTGTAGTTCCGGTCCGATATGGGGACAACGTATGAACGGGGCAGCATTTTTGATTTATTCTTAAATTAATCATCTCCTGCTGGTTTAAGTCTGTCGTTCTTTCTCCGGTTTGAGGCGCTGCCACTTGACAAGCGGCCCGGACCGGCGCATCAGAAACGATGAAGTGGCTGTGGCAGATACCAAGACGCGATTCTGACGCAAGCCATGAAATAGGCTTGCAGCTGCAAGTGCACGACGAATACGCGATAATTTCAAATGATGAAAGCACATTTCCGAAATGTCGTCCGAGCGCAATTTATTGTTCGTCAAAGGCCTTTCGTTCACATTTCTACATTGCCCTCTGTTGCCCAGTGGTAGAGATTGCTCATCCCCTCACTCTATTCATGGTCGTATTACTCTAAGGGAAAGCGCCGAACTACTATAAGCCTCAAGGGTCTTTATCTACCCCAAGCCCTAACCCGCGCCGATACAACGTGTTAATTCGATCAACGCCAACGCCTTTCTGAATCCTCATGGTGTCAACGAGGCTCTGATATCCCGGAGACTACATATACTCGCATTCCATGCAGTGTGATCTTCCTCTCTTCTTCCTCTTTAACTGCTTTGGAACATCATTGAATTGTCCTGCCATGTTTCCTGTGTCTGATTTTGACTTCTTCGTTTGCGGTATTGCGACCGTTGCCGCTAGCGTCGGATATGCTTGCAGCCGACGGATGAGCTTTACTCATCAGGATGAGGCCGGGGTAGGAGGTGCCGGAAGTGTAGTGAAGGATGACGCGAGCTCGAGGAGGGATGCCGTATCTAATTTCAAGAGGGTGACGAAGCCGGAGGATCCTTCTTCTTCAACACTGAAAAGAAAGAGGATGGCCGATTTTGACGATGATGATTGGGTGGTGAGTTTTGGACCACTAATACGTGCTGGTGGTGAGAAGGATGCGTACTTAAGTTTTCCTGCTTGTATAGGATCTGGGATATCCCGAGGTTAGTTGTCGGTCGCATACGAAGCTGGTTTCGAAGTAACGCATCAACAAGCAGAACCTGCGAGCGATCTATCCTAATAAACGCCAACGAACTCCACCCCCTGAATCGGATTCGGATGACGACAAGGTAATCTTTGGTTTCCATCGTTTCGGAAGCTCATGGTGACGAAAACCTGCAGACTCTTGTAAACTCGTTCACGGACGAATCCCCGCCTGCGTCGAAAGATTCTAGTGTTCCAGAGTCTTCGGTGTCAGAAGAAGGGTCATTACCCAACGATCAGCCGGCCGAGGCGCAGCCTGTACCCCATACGCCCGTTACGCAGGCAAGTACTTCTCAGGCTATACTTCATTCCGTGGCCATTGATGTGATGCTTTTAGGACGAGTTACCAGAGGAGAACTCCGGTGGCTCTTCGGAGATTGATGTGGCGTCCAGTGCAGCGGTTGATAATGAGCCTTCACCCGAATCAAAAAAGGTGGACCTAGTTACGACTACAACGAAGGTATGAACGATCTACTGAAGCCGTGCAATGTTTTCGAATGAGTTTATCAATTTAGCAAGAGGAGCCTGATGATTCGCTTTTGGCTGCTTCCATCTCTCGACGAAAACGGCCGTTTGCGTCATACGTATGTGCTGAAGCAGAGCTACACCTATTACACCTTCTGATACTATATCTATGTAGTCATCCGGCGGCTTCGCCTCATTCGCCACATCATCTTCAGGATTTGTCTCGGCACCATCTTCGTCTCGACCCGTCTGGTCCACTCCGTCAGGGAGTACGGTATTCCAAACTCAGGATTCATCCTTTACATTCGGTTTACCAGGAGGCTCGTCAAGTTCGCAAGCAGGTCCATCACAGCCAGCTCAATCCCAACGTTAGTTCCACGCCAAACGCGAAGAGATCACACCTATATGATATGATGTATACAGACCTGACCGGAGAAGAAGACGAATCCGTTGACGCGGAGCTGAAGGGCGTGAAGTTGTTCGTGAAGAGAGGTTCGAAGGAGTTTTCGGACGGGATTTTCGGGAATGTGAAACTGCTATCGAGGCCGGAGCAGAGTAAGAGAAGGATTCGTGAGCTTCTTCCATCTCTTTCGATTTTATACCCAAGTCTGATGTCCTAGTAGTCTTCAGACGTGAGCCGTTATGGAAGGTGACTATGAACGTTCGACTTGGCGAGGGAGGCGTGCGCTGTTCGTTCGACGAGGGCGAGTCTATCTTAAGAATCGTTGCTCTTGAGGAGGAAGACGATCAAAAGGAGGTGGTGATATATGCAATCAAGGTAACGTCTCCTTTCGGCTTCGGTTCCAACCGCAGGAGTGAAAAAATTTCCGTCTACAGCCTGGAAGATCATGCTCGAAGCTCGCATTCAAGACGTTTGCGGAAGAGGCGGTGAGATCACCGGTGCTCAAGGCGGATGTCTGATTTATGAAGCCAAAGCTCAACGTGAGGCCGTGAGGAAGGAGATGCTCGGGCAGGACTCGAATGTCGCTTTGCGATGTGCCATACTACTTAATTACGTTCCAAGATCCATGTATACGATATGTTCTTTCTACCCACCACGCTATGTTATTTTCCTCTCTTGACATTCGGCCTTGAGCATGAACATAGTACTACTCGGAACAGTGGAGAGCTAACGCCACATAGTACATGCGGCGTAAAGAGTCCAGAAGGGGTCGACTACATAAGCAAATACTTAACCCGGCGCGACCCTGGATCGGCATGACCACAACCTGGTCCTAACGCGTTCAACTTTTCTCTTTTGCACCTCTTTAATTACGACCTTCACGATGGACTCGGACTTGATTAAGCTAGTCAACAGACTTCAAGATACTTTCAGTAACCTTGGTTAGTTCGTTGCTATCGAGCAGTTTGCGTTTATTAGAAGCTCATCAAGTGTTTTGTAGGGGGAGAACTCGACATGCCCCAGCTGGTTGTCGTACGTTGCTAAGCGGATCACAATGATGCAAGTAATGACATTTGCCACTAGGTTGGAAGTCAATCAGCGGGAAAGTCTAGTGTTCTTGAAAAGTGCGTCATTAGCTCTGCAATTCTTCTTTCCTTAACTTCTGTAAACTACAGTATTGTTGGGAAAGACTTCCTTCCTCGTGGACAAGGAATAGTCACCCGAAGACCTCTGGTTCTTCAACTAATACACACGCCAGCCACCGACGACTCGCCAAACGAATGGGCGCAGTTCCTTCACATTGACAAACGCTTCACCGACTTCAACGAAGTACGCAAGGAAATCGAGCAAGAAACATTCCGAGTCGCGGGGCAAAACAAGGGCGTCAGCAAGCTCCCCATCTCGCTGAGAATATACAGCCCGAACGTCCTGGACCTTACCTTGGTGGATCTCCCCGGTCTGACAAAGGTGCGCATTCTTTCCGTGTTGTCAATGGCTACTAACGACGTGTTCCCTCTAGATCCCGGTAGGTGACCAGCCTAGCGATATTGAACGACAGATCCGCAACCTTGTGGTCGACTATATCTCAAAACCTAACAGGCAAGTCTTTGTATCATCCTTCCTGCTTGGGCCCCGTCTCTTCGCCGTGTCAAAGTAGCTCATACGATCCGCTCGCTGATTCGCCCTTTTGCATGGCTTTGAACGGGCCTAGCATTTCCTAAAAATATGTCACTGACCCTGCTCTTTAGTGTCATTCTCGCTGTATCTTCTGCGAACGTCGACCTTGCAAACTCCGATTCCCTCAAGCTTGCGCGGACAGTCGATCCACAAGGACGTCGAACAATTGGTATCCTCACGAAGCTCGACCTGATGGATGCCGGAACGAACGCGCTCGACATTCTCACTGGCCGAGTGTACCCTCTCAAGCTGGGCTTCATCGGTGTCGTGAATCGGAGTCAGCAAGATATCAACGCGGAGAAGAGCATGACGGACGCGTTGGACAGTGAGACAGAGTTCTTCAAGAACCACTCCGCGTACCGTAATATCGCACACAAGAATGGGACAAAGTATCTCGCAAAGACACTGAACACGGTGCGCAATGATGAAAACGGTTGTAGAACGTCCTGACAAGGTATCACAGGTGCTGATGAATCATATCCGGGAGAAGCTGCCTGACATGAAGGCCCGCCTGAATACACTTATGGGCCAGGCCCAACAAGAGCTGAACTCATTTGGTGACTCTGCTATCTTTGGCGATAAAAACCAGGTGCGCGTTCTTTTGATTCGTACGATATCTATATCTCACCCACGCGTACAGCAAGGGGCATTAGTCCTCCGTATGATGACCCAATTCGCCAGGGACTTTGTCTCCTCCATCGAAGGTACCAACGTGGACATATCCACGAAAGAGCTTTCGGGTGGTGCGCGGATCTACTACATCTTCAACGACATCTTTGGGCAGGCCCTTGCCTCATTGGACTCGACCAAGAACCTCGATAATCAGGATATCCGGACTGCGATACGAAACTCGACAGGTCCACGGCCGAGCTTGTTCGTGCCTGAAATCGCTTTTGATCTGCTGGTGAAGCCACAGATTAAGCTGCTGGAGGCGCCGAGCTTGAGGTGCGTGGAGTTGGTTTATGAGGAGCTAGTGAAGATTTGTCATAGCTGCACAAGCGTCGTAAGTTGCCGTCTTTCTACCGTGTGTCGACGGTGCTCATGGAGGCGCTAGGAACTGCAACGCTTCCCCCGCCTTCACACTCAGATCATCGAGGTCGTTTCAGATTTGCTACGGGAACGGCTAGGTCCCACGTCGGAGTACGCATCCAGTTTGATAGAGATCCAAGCTGCATACATCAACACCAATCACCCTGCGTTCGCTGCGGCGGCGATGTCAGGGCAGGCAATGCAGAATGGAAACGGCCCACCGCAAGTGCAAGCCCCTCCACGAGTAAGTGAAGGACTTGTCACTTTCTATTATCGACCCCCTTATCCTTCTTCTCGGCAGCCCGCCTCAGCCGAGCCAGTCAACGGTCTACATGACGCCGACGAGGAAGACGAGGCATCTTCAACGACAAGCAGCGGAAATGGTATCTATTCTGGACGGTCTGTGTCGAGCACCGTGCACGATCGCTCGTCCGCCACCACCACCGTGACTTCCGTCAAGTCGACCAAGGGTCATCACCACCATCATCACACGAGTAGCCACCCTCACCGACCGCACTCCGTCGCTGGTACCACCGGGATCTCTAACAACAACTCCGCGAAGGATACGTTTTTGAACTACTTCTTCGGCCAAGGTGGACCAACACCAGCTTCGGGAGGA
>RZIO01000009.1:2480750-2508569 GCA_004338095.1 Gloeostereum incarnatum
CGTTTAATTTCACGACTCGGATGACACCGGTATATTTTCCTGATGCAACCAACGTTCCACTTGAGGAGGCGTTGAATGTGATGGATCCCCCAAGCGCGTAGATGATATACGTTCCAGCTCCGTTCACGACTAAGAACCTTGTCCCAGATGCCGTCGCTGAGATACGAGTAGGCTCAGAGATTTGTAGAGGTAAGTCAGAAACTGAGACAGCTCACCACTCCCTCCTTGAGATATCGTCTGACCAGCGAAAGATGTAATAGCTCCTCGACCGCTAGTGAACCTAGGAGTAGCAGATGCATACGCAAAGGTGAGATACGGAGACCCAGGGACCATGTATGCCGTTAGCGTCTGAGCGCCAGTGAAGTACTGGAGGGTCACTGATTGGGTATCCTGGAACTATCTCAGCGGAAGTCAACATTATGAGAACAAAACACATTACCCAGGAAAGAGCTTTGTGATCAGCTGCATTGCCAGAGTGCTCAACAAAGCCAGCACCCCAATCGGCTTGAGTCGGTTGTCGAATTGAGGTCCCATCAAATTCTCGAGTCGTAGATATGCCAAACCTAATGGTGCTCGCGGTGAGGCTACTCTGGTAAGGAAACGGCCCGCCACAGAAACTACGAAGAATAGGTGTTAGCGAAGAAATGTTTAGAATAAAAGTGGCTTACGCTTCCCCAGATCCAGCCCCGTAACCAACCCACCAGTCGTTGGTTGGGAACGGTGGAGAGGAATCCCGAAAGAAGGAGTTTGGAGGTTGGTCGCTAGTTACAGATCCTCCAGCAGGGGCAGGTCGATCCCTGCTGATTGGCCCAAACATGACTGCGGAGACAGATCTGACGACGAGTAAAATCTTGAACGACGAAATGAGAAAACGAGGTATCATCTTGGAGACGAAGACTGAAGAAAAAATGGGGAAAGACTGAGCTGCTTTTATAGAAACCAAAAAGACGTGCTCGGTTGTTCGGCCTCTCGAGGCGGAGTGACCGAACAGGTCCTTTTAGAGCATGCACTAGTAGAAGGAGTTCCTGGATCGAATGGATCTTGAAAACCAACGAAACTCCTGATTGAAGAAGCGCGCGTCACAATGGTGCTCATGTCGTACGCACACATGAGACGGATATATCGAGGCAGTTGAGAGCGATCTGTATTCAGAGAAGGGTTCCGTATAAGGACCGGGCTTTTCATGAGAGGGCAAAAAAATTGCGATCATAAGTTCCAGAAAAGATGGCTCAGGGCCATTCCCGGGCAGGTTTACACTCAACCGTTTATTTATGCAATGGCCCTTCGGCCCTTCCATCCGATCAAAGGCAATCCCGGTGGCGACGAGAACATAGTCAAAGAAGTATGCGCTGGCAGTAGAGTCATATGGCGTCCGATGCAAAGGAAGACGACAGTTTTGCCATGTATCAGGTGGCAGAAAATAGGCTGACGTCGTCAGGGTGCCAACCCCGAAACCGAGTCTATCTGAAGTGCCCCTTTGCCTATCAGTAGACCCCGAAACGGGCAGAAATCATATGTCAGGTAGAAGAAGACCCATGGTTCCTCAAGTTCCATCGGGAGCGATCATGTTCATACCTCGATGCTCAACCTTACCTTCAAGTTCTAAGTAGAAACAATATCAGTCACAGAAGATGGTAGTTGATGGAACGGAGCTTATACGAAGCCTATAGTAAACAAACGACAATCGGTGCTGTTCCGAACTGCTTAGGGGATAGGATGACGATACTCGTATTGTGACGCAAGAGAGAAGGGAAAGATGCGACACATGACATGAGAACTGAGAACAGGGACTTGGAGCACTTGGAGAGCCGGCTACTATAGGCTAGAACACCAGATAAGAGCGCATTTGCCTTGATCTGGCATCTGCTAGCGTCCCTAAGAAATGAAGTATATGGACGTAACATCGAATGCAAGCAAGACGATATGACCGTATAGCAGTGAGTGTTGTGAGAGGTGAACAGTCGATGAAAGAAACTCGGTGGAAATATGTGGCTATGCAAAGCCACGTTGCCAAGTCCCACGCGTACGGCACTGCTTTTTACTCTGGAATTCGAAGAAGTTGAAATCACTGTTGGCAAGAACCACTAGCAAGCAAGAACCTTCCAGTCTCTCTGCGATGTCAAGAGAGATGAGATCTCATTTGAGGTGCCAGGTACGGACAGGGTTTCCTCATCGAATGGATCCTGTCTTGATTCTGTGCACCTGACATCGGACGAGAACAATGTTGTACAATGTAAGTTGGATGCAGGTCTTGAGGCTTGTCCTTCTATGATAATATCGAGCACTTTGGCTCATACGGAATCACATGCCAGTCGTGTGTGAAGCGCTTCTTTCTATCGTTGTCCCGACATTTTTCATTCGAGATACAAGAGCAGTGCATCGTAAAATCTTCTGGGATTTCGAGGCATCTCATTTATCAAGACGACAACAAAGATCAGTGTTACCAGGGGACGGACGTTTTCTTTGTATGGTGTAATCGCGTTAGCCCCCGAAGCGAGCACGCAGACAAATGCTCCTGTTTTCAAGTGAGGTAATGTGGCGTAAGGCGGATCGAATCGAACGTAGAAATGTGTACCTGTGAGATTCAGAAGAGGCTCTTTGAAGGTGAACGCTGATATCGTCTTCTACTACTCTTGATGTGGGAATGCCTTAACCATAGATTTGCTGATTAGAAGTCTATCCTGAGTCCTGACGTGCCAAAGTGCTAAGATCGGCATAGAGCCGTCTCTTCGAAAGCGCTCTAGAAGTTAGTTATCAGAAAGTCGCACATAGCTTGTAGGGTGCTTAGCTTTGGTTCCATCGTAGATTTTCCGCATGATATGTGTTGGCCATTGCGTAAACGTAATGAGATAAACTCACGATGCATCGGATTCCAAGGTCCAGAGGTACCAAAGCAAGACCCCATCGGAATTCCAGGTTCCACGATAGTATTTGCATTAGGATGTCTGTGCCCGAAATGAAACCGAAAGAAGCACGCCACACGACCTCAGACTCCTTTGTCCAGTGTTAGCATACGAGATGGCTGGAGAGTACTCTTTGAAGAGTAAAGAAAGGCTTTAGTACGGTTGCTTACGATAGTAGACTCTATGTAAAACAGCCGAAGGCGGCAAGAAATGGCGCAAGTCAGTGGGAGGTGATTTCCGAATGCGGATAGACAGGTAATAGTGCTGGTTGTCCCTGGACACGGGAGACCACAACAGACTCCGACAAAGAGAGTAACGATACAGTTAATGATATTGCAATAGGAAGTAGCGATACAGCATGGGCATGTGCCGGAAAGAAGTCTAGTTCAGATTCTTCCTCGGGATTAGGAAGAGATACCACGGTAAGCACGGCTCTGATCCTTCATCCTCGACGCCTGACCAGCTGAGAATCCAGTCATACAGCTGTCGTAGGTGTAGTCCATGAAGTTTTCTATTGGCCAAGGAAACGTCAGAAGAGATTCATCAATGCGTGGAAACAGAAGACACTCACGGATAGGATCAAGACCTCCTCCCTCACACGTATCCCGATTCGTAGGGCACCCGGAAGCAGGCGACGCCTCAGTAGGTGTATCCGAAACGTAGTCTCCCGGAGACGAACATCCACCCTGGAATGTGTGGTACAGTCCAAACCAATGCCCGGCCTCATGCGTCAGGGTCTGTCCCTGATTGTAGTTCCTCAGCGATCCCCCGGGAACGGTGGAGAATCTCATGACGACTCCATCATCCGATGGCGCATTGGAGTAACTGTAGGGGAAGGTTGCGTATCCGAGAAGACCAGCGCCAGAGCCGGAGGTGAACCCGACGGTGTAGACGTTCAACGTGGAGACGCTGCCTTTTCTGAGGGCTTTTTTCATCGCTGATTGTTGCGACGTTCCGGGGGCGGCATTATTGAACCAGTCCGCATTCACGGTGCGAGTGGTTCCGGCCAGAGTGAAAGAGAGCCCGGCGGAGGAGTAGGCCTTGTTAAGGACGGTGATTTGCGATGCAAGCTGGGAGTCACTGGAGGCGAGAGTTAGTGGCCGAAATTCGTCGAGAGCGACGAGGAAGACTTACGGAACATTCCCTCCAGCCGTCGAAGAATCCTTGCCGATGACGTGGAAATAGACGCTGACGGTTGAGGAAGCACGACCTTCAACTTTCGCGGTCTTGTCAAGGGTGTGAAGGATCCTCGAGAACTCAGTCTCGCCGACAGTCATGGCAACGGGATCATGAAGTGTTCCACACCCTCTAGAGCGGCAATGTCAGCGACTGTCAAGGAAAGGAAGGAATAGGTAGAAACGAACCTGTCGACGATGGACTCGATAGGTTTGGCAAGGACGGAGGAGACGGAAAGCAGAAGAGCGATGCCCTGATGATAGATCATGGTGGACGTGGCAGGAGTGCAAGAGAAAGTAATCAGATGGGTGGTAGGATGGTAGGAGTGGGTTTGTTGGACTCTCCTCTCGAATTCCCCCTCGTTTTAAGCATTTCCAGGCTATAGGAGCATCCATAGGGTCATGTCGATAGGAGAGTGGATCGGGTCGTAGAGGGGTCATTATAGGGTCGCATAGAAAGGACAATGGATAGGGTCGTGCAATAGGGACCTATCGGAGTCCATAGGAGAAGCTGAAAGGGGATGGATTGTCGGACCACGAGCTGCCCTCCGCGGGCCTCCTTGTTCATGATCGCGTGCGGTAGCAACAGTTCTCTCAGCGGAAACCTCTACGCCAGAGCAAAATCGAGCCAAGTCTAAAAGACGAGAGAACAGGGATAAGTGGAGAATGTCCGGGCTGGGAAAGACCTTTCACCGTCCCCTCCGCTGCGCCCCTCTCGAAGAGCGGCGGACCACCTCTGCCATCTTCCATGGGAGCATCCCTACTTTTTACAGCAGTGGATGACAGGAGTCTGTAGAAAGGAGATAGCGATGCTCCCTAGGCGACCGAGTGTGGTAGAAGATTTTCCCTAAACGACAGGTGTCGATTTCGGTGTACAGACTCAAAACAACTGCTGCTTACCACCTTCTTGTATAACCCTGGGATAGTATTAGTCTCCTCCGATACTCGATTTTGTCCCCTAAATGAGCATCGTTAGCGCCGATACTTGCCTCCGATAGCAATGGAGTGTACACAAAGGAGTATCAATTAGCGCGGGAGCGTACGAATTGCTTCTTACTTTATGCATCCCCCATTCCAACGCTGTAAGTCAGTTGCAAGAACGCGAGCGCCAATAAGATAAGCATGAGCAGAGAAAGTGATCCACTTACCAACGGTTTGTGTCAACATGCGTACGGCCGCTTTGCTGGATCCATAAGCGCCACAGTGCCCGTGAGAATCGGGAACCAAGACAGGAAACCTTTTTTTCCGGCTACCGAACCTCCTCCTGCTCGCCATATTCCAGAGCAATACTACTTAAAAGGTCTGGAAATATAAAGGCATGACTTACAGGAATAGCAACGTGTGGGGCTGTGGATGACGGAACGTCTCACGTTGACAACACGTTGTCATTTACCCCGGGCTTGCAATGCCTTGCATGCTCTGCCACGTCGTCTCCAGCGTACTATAAGAGTACTCCTCTGTGGCCGTCCATTTCTATGCCCCGGATATGCATCTTAAGGACACCCCTCGATTCTCGGCTACTCAATTGAATGAGCTGCTTTCTACGAATTCAGAGCTACAGACTTCAGAGTATGACAGTGTCAATAAAATCATACAACATGGCACTCCTCGTCTACTCGACCTAGACCAACAACTCCGTGATCTTCAACGGCAGAGGGATGTATGAAAAAACCAGCTTGATTTTTGCAATGCGGTTCTCTCTCCCATTCGTCGCCTTCCCACTGAAATATTGCAGAGGGTGTTTATCCTTTCTGTGCTTGACCACGTCGACGCGGACGGTTTTGTCCTTGGCCCCTTCGACCCGATAAGGGAACCTTGGATCTTCTCATGGGTTTCGCGGAGGTGGAGGACGGCATCCCTTGCATTTCCAGTCCTATGGACATTCGTGCAAATTGAACATCGGATGCTAGTATGTGCGACAGATTTGCTTCGCACACAACTCGAGCGAACGGTTCGCGCCCCTCTGCTCATCTCAATCAAGGATCTAACGGTGCCTTACAGGGAATCGTTCCATCTAGGTTTCTACGATATTTATACTCGCATAGTAGCGCCGTCTATTCACCGATGCTCCGTGCTACAGATTGCGTTGAATACGAATAGCATGATTGCATTCATGCAGTACAGATACCTCCCCCGGAAGCTTCCATCTTTGCACGCCTTAGCCATTCAAATTACTGGAGATTCTCCTAGTGGTTATTTTACGCATGATATCGTCACGGAGTGCCCCAACATCCGTGTCTTGCGTGTCAACTCGATGGACTTGCCGATCTTCAACCTGGGGCTCATGGACCCTTTCATTTGTCTCGCGAATTACCATGGATCGTCCATCGAGGGAGCTGCGGCTGGAAACATCTCCGAGCATGTCGAGGTTCTGTCGATGGTTCCAAACCTCACTTCCTGCTACCTGTATTTGCAAATGGGAAGAGAATCGTATCCCGTTTCTGTAGGGTACACCTCCTCTCGTGTCAAGCTCCATCTTCTCCGAATAATCACCATCAATGAAGAACTGGAGGGTCTTGTTCCCATACTCTGCTCCCGAGTTATTTGTCCCGCTTTAGAGATATCTAGTACCGCGGCAGAGACTTTCGTGGCGCGCTGGAAGCGGTTCGCATCCTTGTTGAGTCATCCCGCTGTTCGCTGAATACACTCGACACCGGAGACACGCCTGTCAGGGCCGAATGCCTTCTCGAGCTGCTTCAAGCACTCGTTTCGTTGCAGGAGCTGCATGTGACAGCTTGGACTTTCTCATGTGAGAGTCCGCCGCTCTTCGTGCCGCTCTCCGAAGCTCTGCGTGACGAGGCAGTTCTACCCAATCTTTACCGGATATTTTGTGATGTCTTCGATCCGGGCATGAAGGAGAAGCTTTTTGAGGTCCGGCCTCATATTCAACTTCTTAGGAGGCGAAAAAGAGAGGAAAATTTAGATGCATGGAGGTGTGAAAGGTTTCTGTAATCGAGTTTGTGTAACGCCACATGCATTGTATGCCAATAAATATTGGTATACCGCTCTTACAGTTAGATATTGAATATTCATTCATATACAGCGATATTCTAACTAATTAATAGAAAGGCTGTGTGCCCAAGCTCATTGGCGGGTCTGTGCGCCAGCTGCGCCACAGTCATAATGATCGGCCCGCTTTGCCGTGTGATGTCGTTCTAGGTCACGTCACGCAGTGCCACTTGAACTTGACCACGAACTTATGAGCCATTGTAGAAGTGGTAATTTTCCATTGTTAACTTTTTCGAGCCATTGTCCTCCCTCGAACCGGGTATGTAAGCGGGAATATAGTAAGCACAGGTACTCTCACAGTCAGGACTGACATTACTTCGATATCGCACGCCGGATAACGAGCCTCCACCCAAGAACTCCACGCCCATCGCGCATCGTATGTCTGAAAATAAAGATGAGCATAAACCTCTCTTTCACGCCGACCTCGACCCGATGTTGAAGCTCGAACTCGAGACTGCCACCATCAAAGACGACCCTAATCTTATCCAACGAATCTTCCCCGACAAAGCCCTTCCCGCCTCAGCTGCTAAGCTTTTTACGCATCTCATTAATAAGGGACTTTATTCTGAACACCATAAGCGCTGGGACTATGGCGATCACGACTTCTCCGACCGTTCTGTCCCCCTCGGTACCCACGAACGAGAGCTTTCTGAACTATTTAATAAACTGGGAAAGGGTATGACTAGCTGTAAAGGAATTACACGGAAAATTCCGCGGGAATGGACCAGCCAATTCTCTGACACGCCTGTTCCCAAGCTCGGGAAGTCAGGCATCTGGGCTACTCGAAAGCCAGGCCTATTCCTATCTCGTAAAGCTCAGGATCGCAAGGACTGGGTCACAGCCTTAGCTACCGCCGAGCACTGCAGCTATGGTGATCTTCCTGGTCTCATGAACCACCTCGCGAACGCTGCCTTCATGACGTACTCCGCACAAGGGGGTCGTCGTTTTTTCATCGGCCTGGCAATCTCGGTTACACAGCTGTGCCTGATTGTCCACGACCGATCTGGCCGAGTCCAATCGCAAAACTTCGACTTCAACGAAGAGCCTGAGCTCCTCGTCAGGATTATGGCCGGATTGATGCTGGGTCCCGTTGACCTTGTCGGCCTTGATCCGACGGTGAAGAAACGTGGAAATTCTACATTCATCTCCGTGAACAAAGTCAAGTATAAGATCGAGGAACATCTATGGACGAGCGACTCCATCAGTGGAAGAGGGACAGCTTGTTGGAAGGTTTCTCGCAAAGGGGTCGAGTATGTTATCAAGGATACATGGGTCGACACTTCTCGCAAGTTTAGCGAGGTCGATATCCTGGAGATGGCAAGGGATATTCCTGGAGTTCCTCGTGTTGCTGATTTTGAGATCATGTCGGCAAGGGATCCTGCTAATCCCCGAACATCGCGGCCGGATTCGACCTCATATATCCGGGAAGACTGCGATGATCCGGACATCGAGATTCGTGAGCACTGGAGGGTAGTGTTCCGGGAAGTGGGAACGTCACTGCTTAACTTCTCCAGTAAAAAGGAGCTGCTGGGAGGTTTCATCGACGCTATCGAGAGTGAGTGGTTCTCTAGTTTTCTGTTCTAGGCATTGATCTTGGTTCATAGCTCATCGACGGCTCGTGGAAGACAAGAACCTTCTGCATCGTGACATTAGTCTATACAACATTATGTTGTGCGACCCCGAGACCTTCCACAGCAGCGGAACCGTGAAGAATGATCGGGATACCCTATCGGGCGAAGAGAAGGAGGACAAGACTCTTCCTGCTCCTCGAAGAGGTATGCTGATCGATCTCGACTTCGCGCTCGTTATGGATGACGCCGAAGCGCAGGAGAGCGCCATTGGACATAGGACGGTAAGTTGCTCAATATCAATTCTCATGCGTTTGCTTCGAATATGACGATCGCTCCCTCTAGGGTACTCTTCCGTACATGGCCATTGAAATTCTCTTGGATCGACATGTCGAGCATATGGCCCATCACGACCTCGAATCCTTCTTTTTTGTCCTCCTGTGGATCTGCATCAATTATGTAGGACCTGGGAACGCTCTCCGCCAAAACTTTGTTTTCCGCGACTCAGTGGCCGCCCCATGGGTCTATTCCGGAACCATGAATGCTATGGGTCAGGCTAAGTTAGTTTCGATGGCCCCTCGGATGTGGCAGTCCCAAGTCGCACCTTTGATCACGCGTTACTTCACGCCACTGATCCCGTTCCTTGTGAAGCTTCGAGATAGACTCTTTGGGGCGGGAGCAGTTGTTGACGTTACTCACGCTGAGATTCTGGCGATGTTCCGGGAGGAGTGGGAGACGCTACCATATCGTGAACTGTGGACCCCTGGAAAGGACCTTGTAGGGTACGGGTTACTGACGAAAGAGGAAGCACAGGCTCGAAAGTTAGCAAAGACTAACAAGCCTGTGGAATCCACAGGGGTAGAGAAAAAGTTGGGAAAGCGCAAGGCGCCAATGGAAGGCATACCGGAAGAGGAGACGGTCTTGGAGAGTACTCATGATTTGACAACTAGGATGTCGGCGCCATCTAAACTGGCGACTGCGGCACCTCGCACCAATGGTCGACAAGCCAGCGGAGAAGCGGTTGCAAAGCGGTCGAGGAACTAGGCGGGCGTTATTGTTCCCCATCCTCTTTACTTATAGTTCTTCCTCTACTCTTCTGTAGTAATAATAACATACTATCCGATCCCTTCCGTTGGTGACAAACCAGTACTACTAGCTTCTCGAACTCCCAAGAGACTGTCAAGGAAGACAATAAAACAGCATCTGTTGCAGTGGGTGGGTTCTCGTGCTTGAGGGGTTCCGATGCATTCGGTCCTTGAAGCAGGGACTTACTTGAGAAAAGGAGAAGATGGCATGAATTTTTAGAGGCATGGAGACGGAAGGGTTTTCCGTCAGTTGAAGTAGAACTTTGATACTACTTATAAAAATGCGCCACAACTGAATTTTTATACCATTTTTATGAGCATCTCCAAGTTAACGGTAATTTTTTTACAATTTCCGGGTAGGAGTGAACCTTGTGGTCGATACTTACCACTGACCAGTGTTGAACGCCACATTCGACGAACGGCGGCTCGTTTGCCGGGTAATGGTATTATGCGTCACGTCACGTAGTGCCACTTAAACTCGACCACGAACTGTTACAGAAGTGACTGTTGGGAATCATTTGGCTCCACTTCCCTCCATAGAGCTGGATATATAAGTAAGGCATGGTCCTGTCTGATCTTACTCAACTATCATGGCTGACCTCACTGCTCAAGAACTTCGCAAACGATACACGTTTGACCCTCGCCTATGATATTTCCCACCAGAGAAGGAGACACATAAACCATACAATTCTACACCAATTACTCACCGTATGTCTGGGAATCACGACGAAAATCAATCTTTCCTCCACGCCAACCTCGGCCCGCAGCTGAAGCTCGAACTTGAGACTGCCACCATCGAAGACGACCCTAATCTCATAGAGCGCCTGTTTCCAGATAATTCACTCCCTTCTTCAGTGACGACCCTTTTTAAACACCTTGTAAACAAGGGATTTTACTCCGAGGAGGACGAACGTTGGAATTATGGCGATCACGATTTTGCCAACACCTCTGTCCCTCTCGGCACCCACGAGCGCGTCCTTTCTGAGCTATTCAACATAGTAGGAAAACGCATGCACGGCTGCAAAAAAGGGACCAAGAAAGAGATGATTCCGCGTGAATGGACTAGCCGGTTCTCCGATACGCCCGTCCCACGGCTCGGGACGTCGGGAGCATGGGCTGCGCGCAAGCCAGACCTCTTTTTATCTCGGAGATCCCAGGATGAAAAGAACTGGGGGACAGCTGTTGCCACTGCCGAACATCGAAGCTACGACGATCTCCCTGGCCTGATGAATCAACTCGCGAATGCCGCGTTCATGACTTTCTCCGCTCAAGGGGGTCGTCGCTTCTTTATCGGTCTGACCGTCATAATCACTCACCTGCGAGTCGTCGTCCACGACCGTTCTGGACGAGTACAGTCTCAAGGCTTCGATTTTAACAAAGAGCCCAAACTTCTCATCAGGGTGCTGGCGGGATTGATGCTTGCTCCCGATGATCTTGTTGGTCTCGATCCGACTTTGAAAAGGCGTGGAAAGGCCACCTCTACTATTACCGTGAACAAAGTCCATTACAGGATCCTGGAATATTTGTGGGTGAGTGACTCGGTTCGGGGGAGAGGGACAGCTTGCTGGAGGGTCTCGCACAAAGGGGTCGAGTACGTCATAAAGGATGCATGGGTTGACACGTCTCGCAAGTATACCGAGACCAAAATTCTAGAGATGGCGAAGGATATCGCCGGGGTACCGCGGGTTGTTGATTTTGAGATCATGTCTGCCAGGGATCCTGCTAGTCCACGCAAGACTCGCACGGATTCCACTTCATATATTCGACAAGGTCGCGAGGACGAGACGATTGAGATCCGTGATCATTACAGGGTGGTTTTCCAACAGGTGGGGACCTCCCTTTTTAACTTCAGAAGTCTCAAGGAGCTCCTGGGAGGCTTCATTGATGCGATCGAGAGTAAGTCGGTCCCCGGTTTGGTCGCTTTGTATTTTCCTTTAATTGATCTTCTCTTTTTTATAGCTCATAGACGTCTCGTTGAGGAAAAGCAGCTTCTTCATCGCGATATCAGTCTCCACAACATTATGCTATGCGATCCCGACGCCTTCGAGAAGACTGGAACCATACTCAAGGATCGGGAGACTCTATCCGATGAGGAGAAAAAGGATTTAACTCTTCCTACTCCTCGGCGCGGCCTACTCATTGATTTGGACTTTGCGCTCGTCATGGATGACGCTGAGGAGCATGAGAGCGCCATCGGCCATCGAACAGTGTGTCGGTTTGTTATTCTTCCCTTGCAGTCACTCTAATGATGGTCGCTCTAGGGTACCCTCCCCTACATGGCGACTGATATCCTCACAGACCGCGAGATCGAACATACTCCTGCTCATGACCTGGAGTCGTTCTTCTTCGTTCTTGTATGGATATGCATCAACTATGCTGGTCCAGGAAACGTCCCCCGCCAGAACTTCAGCTTCCGTCGTTCTTCCATTGGCCCATGGGTGTACTCGGAGACGATGGTTCGGATGGGTCAAATGAAGCTGGTCTCAATGGTCGCTACCCAATGGCAGAGGACCGTCGAGCCTTTGATCGCACCTTATTTCCGCTCACTTAGACCTCTCCTTGCAAAGCTGCGGGCGAGATTGTTTGATGCGGTAGCGGTGACGAAAGTCACTCACGACGAAATCCTGGCAATGTTGAGAGAGGTTTGGGACATACTGCCATATCGCGAGACCTGGGTTCCGGGGTACGATCCCTTGGGTTACGGCCTAGTAAAGTTAGAAGTCAAGGAGAAGAAAGAAACTAAGAAGAATAAGAAGCCAGAGAAGCGTAAGAAGCCTATGGAATCCATAGAAGGGGAGACGGTCTTGGAGACTACTAACCATGCGAAGACTAGGATGTCGGCGCCATCTAAATTGGGGAAAGGGCCTTGTGCCAATGGTCGAAAATCCAGCGGAGAAGCGGCTGCAAAGCGGCCGAGGAACTAGGTGGTAATGGATGGCTCAAGGATGGTCGTTATTGTTCTTGTATCGTTCCCATTTTATGTACACATTTCCAAAGATCGTCACGTATAAAGTGAGGCCACACATTAGAACATTATCATATATGAGAAGGGCGAAATACGACGCCGGTGAGTGACTGACTGAAGATTGTCTGAATGTAGGTGATACGGGAGACGAAAGCAAAGGGTGATTGCAGAAAGCGTGCCTCAAACGATGCCGACCGTCCCCTAAACACATTATCCTCGTTCTAAATTCCGTAGCTCACGATTAGGTCCTCGCCCAGCGCCGAGACCGAGGTGGATCCCGTTGCTCAAACAGTCCACCACTTGTTGTCTACGGTGCGGAGAGAGTGTTTGCAATAGCAACAACCGAACAAACCCCGTGAAGAAAGAAGGTTGGAGATGGTCAGACTATATTGCATCCTGACGACTCAGTGCTTCATGATAGCGGTAAAGAGTAGGTAGTATGTACTCACCAGGAATAGTCGATGTTACTGAATGGTAAGACAAACCCGTCTTTAAAAGTACCCACCGTTGAAAATATCTCCAATTCAAAGCGGCCATTAATTCTGAGTTCAGTGTGACAAGTAGAGTCTCGATCGATATTCTTTCGAGTCGTGAAGATCGTGGTGGTTTTAATTTAAAGAGTAATACGCGTTGACGTGACTACCGTGTTCATGTGACCTGGATCGATTGCGCTTCCCGGCTTCCGATGCTCACGTTGGCGCCACATCCGAACTCAAGATCGCCTTGCAGGGTGACCGCATGCATACGGTAAATCCTCCTCGATCTCTCAAAATCCCCCTCCACCTCCACCTCATCGCACACGGTTAGGCTATCCCACTTTCCCTTTCAGCGCTCTCGGAACCAGCTACCAATCCTCAACCAATCCCGGTCAGTAATACAACTCTGAATTTTATGTGATCGACTTCCTCAATGGCCAATCCGCTTGCAACCTGAATCCACCGTCGGAAGCCCTACAATAGCTCAAAGCTTAAGAATAAATCCATCAAATTACTTAGGGAATGTACAGGTTGAGGTGTTCTCGGTAAGGAACACATCCCCCTCCTGTACCAATCCCTTGAACCAACTTCGTCCTCGCAAAAAGATCAACCCTCTTCGTTCCTTTCTGTATCTCCACATGCTCAAATCCTTCCCGGGGAAGACACCTGCTCTGAAACGCGTCAGTCATAATACTCCGTCGAAATCTTCTCGGAGGATGTGAGGATGTGCATGTGGAGTGAGACATAGACTACCGAGATCACTTCTCCGAGCTTCCAAACGCTGGGTAGAGTAGGCTTGCAAACACAGGAACTTCAATCAATGCCCCTTACAGACTAGGGCAGCTGACGATTAATGCCTCACGTGGTGTCGGGAGCTTTCGGGAGGGATCAATAATGAGTGGAAGTAATTATAGTCATGGCGCCGACCAAATTGTATACGCTCTTGTAAGTTCCCTTGAAATTGGGAGTCGGGACAGAATAAAGCTTGAAGATTCGTTGGAGATTGAAGTCCTATGCAAGTCTTCAGGCGGCTGACTGATGATCAACCCTGCTCGACATCTAAGCATATCTACATAGTGCATCAGAAGTGGGAAATTCAGGATCTTTAGTGTTCAGGGATGTGCAATACACTATTTACTATACACGGGCCCGGACGCATCCAATCAAATTGGTTCGAATACATGATCTCCTTCTTCCTTCCCCCCAATATCTCCTCCAGCATCAATGATGCTCAAGACTGCAGGTATGCTTTCCAAGTCGACTCCGAATGCGAGATGATGTATTATTAGCTGTTCACTTGGCCCGCGCGGTCCAAGTTCCCGGGCCATTGGGCCAGAAAACCCTCTTTCCATTGGCCTATCGGTCGTTACACACTTTGAAATCGAGCACGTCTGCTTCGCCGACCACCCCGACATACTCTACCAATCCGGATATCCCGATGACAAGCATAGCCAACCGCGAATCCAACCAATTTAGCTTGGAGAAACCTCAGAACAAAGCCGGTGAGTGGCCTTTTGACAGTTAGCATTCCATTCGCTGAAGAGTCTGACCAGAGTACATACTCTCTACGCTCGACAAGATCGCCAACTGGGCGAGACAAGGATCCCTATGGCCCGCCACCTTTGGCAAGCTGTCCCGAGTCGTTCTCCACTGGGTCCGCCTTGAACTCTACGCACAGGTCTGGCTTGCTGTGCCGTAGAAATGATGCATATCGCCGCCGCACGCTATGATCAAGATAGACTTGGCGTCATGTTCCGCGCTAGTCCTCGACAAGCCGAAGTGATGATCGTCGCCGGTACGTTGACCAACAAGATGGCTCCCGCTCTTCGTCGCGTATACGACCAGATGCCAGAACCTCGTGAGTCGAACCATACGCGTCGCCGGCCAAGGATCGGATGTATTGACGAGTAAACCAGGTTTTGTCGTATCGATGGGCTCGTGCGCGAATGGGGGAGGATATTATCACTACTCATACTCCGTAGTCCGTGGTTGTGATCGTAGGTCTTCTTCCTGGCACTTCGATTCGGAAAGACTGACACTAGTTGAAAAAAGGTATTGTCCCTGTCGACATCTACGTCCCAGGGTGCCCGCCAACAGCCGAAGCGCTCTTGTACGCACTGATGATGTTGCAGCGTAAGATGCGTCGAAGTAGGAAAGGTGTCCTCTGGTAAATATTCTTGATTGTGATATTCCCCTCGGCTGAATTGACCGTTGATGGTGTCAGGTACCGCAAGTAATCAAAGTGTCATCTGGCTGTGGAAGCTGCGCGTTTGTCGAAGGTCGGTCGAAGGAAACGACTTTGTATTAGTATCCTGCACCCTCCTGAACAATATGAAAGATTCTGCCGATATTCCTGAAGGCCTTTAGGGTACCCCAGAAGGAACGTGCCCTTGGTGCGTATATAGGACGCATGTCAGTTCCCTGGATGCTGGTCCTTGCTGGACAAAAGAAAAAAGAATAAAGAGTGCCATCACGTGAAAAAGCCCAGGACGCGTCGCGGAACCAAATAGCACCATACACCATCTTTTCCCATCGTGACCACAACTCACTGGTACACATACGCGTGCCGAGCTGTAAACGCGAGGAAAAGCATCCTCATATGATAAATGACGCGTGCTTCCGCAAATATCACAGTTTGATCATGATCATCTTCTTGGTTGGGAGATAGCTTGTCTCATGAGGTCTCAAGAGCCGATTTCTATCCATTCTCCTCCATTCTACAGCTCTGGGAGCCACAAATCAATAAAAATACTTGAAAATAGTTTTTGTAACATATAGTGCCGAGAGGAGGGAGCCACCGCGGTCACCTTCACTGGGACATACGTCAGAAGGAACAGCATCACCATTGACGATAAAGAGATAAGGAGCGCATTGTCGATAGGACCTAGAGGGTAGAACGGAGGATAGGTTCCCATTCGGTGGGGTTTGCTCAGCGGGACTGAAGAAGGTTCAATCCGATCGCTTGGTGTCTGTATATGTTGGAGGGTAACCGCGCATCACAGGCCCTCCCAATGGTGCGTCGCCATCCGTCAGCGGCAAAGCGATTTCTTGATGCTCTCCACACATCCGTTTACGATGGGGACGTTGATCTTCACTGGTTGTATTGGTCACAATAGTGCGTAGACGCACGACCACCTGAACGGCACAATTGGAGAGAGAGAGAGAAATCAGCATTTATTGACCGCAACATTCCACGTGGTGGGAAAAGACGTGGTGGCTACCTGACTACGCTAGTCGGTAGTCTAGATGTACTTTAGTGATCGTAATGGGGGAAGTCGAGCAGGAGTGGTAGAGCGGTTAGTCACTGGACAGCCCAATTGGAGTCACCAAAGCCAGCGTAAAGTATGGCACTTGCAGATCATGAGCTGTACCAACGAGAGCGACCGCAAGCAGGCTAGACACGGAGAAGACCACAACAGAAAGAGTCGGGGTAACAATAAGATATATTGCAATGGTATCGATGTAAGGCGGGTATTATGTGCCGTCGGTAATGAAGTGCATTTCAATCCCTTCCTCGGAATCAGGAAGAGATACCACGGTAAGCACGGCTCTGATCCTTCATCCTCGACGCCTGACCAGCTGAGAATCCAGTCATACAGCTGTCATAGGTGTAGTCCATGAAGTTGTCTATCAAGCGGTGTCAGCACAAGATTCACGACATGCAGATATATCAGATACTCACGGATAGGATCGACACCTTCTCCTTCACACGTATCGCGGTTCGTAGGGCAGCCAGAGGCAGGCGACGCCTCAGCAGGTGTATCGGAAACATAGTCTCCGGGGGATGAACACCCTCCCTGGAACGTGTGGTACAGTCCAAACCAATGCCCGGCCTCATGCGTCAACGTCTGGCCCTGGTTATAGTTTCTCAACGTACCGCCGGGGAGAGTCGAGAATCTGATAACGACTCCATCATCGGAGGGTGCATTAGAGTAGCTGTAGGGGAACGTGGCATATCCGAGGAGACCAGCACCGGAGCCTGATGTGAACCCGACGGTGTAGACGTTCAAGGTGGCGGCGCCGCCTGTTCTGAGGGCGCTCTTCATCGCTGATTGTTGCGATGATCCTGGAGCAGCATTGTTGAACCAATCTGCGTTGACTGTGCGCGTCGTTCCAGCGAGGGTGAAGGAAAGCCCAGCGGAGGAGTACGCGTTATTGAGAACGGATATTTGGGATGCGATTTGGGAGTCACTGGAGGCAAGCATCAGCGATGGTCAGGGTCAACCAAGAAGGAAGACTTACGGAACATTCCCTCCCGATATCGTGGAGTCCTGGCTAACGACATGGAAGTAGACGTTCACGGTCGAGGAGGCACGCCCTTCCACCTTCACGGTCTCATCAAGAGAGTGAAGAATTTTGGAGAACTCAGTCTCGGCGACTGCAATAGCAGCGGGATCATGAAGTGTTCCACACCCTCTAGAATGGAAACGTCAGCGGCTGTCAAGGAAAGGTAGGGATTAATAGGAACGAACCTGTCCACAATAGAGTCGATAGGCGTAGCAAGAACGGAGGAGACGGTCAGAAGAAAAGCGATGCTCTGAGAGTAGATCATGGTAGAGGTTTTGGGTAGGCAAGAGAACGCAAGTTGCAAGGTAGTGAGATGATGGGGGAAGGGTTGGTGAGTTCTTCCATCGTTTCCACCCTCCTTTTAAACATTTCCAGGCCATAGGAGCATTCCATAGGGTCGTACGAAAAGGAGAGTTCATCGGGTCATAGAGGGGCGATTATAGGGTCGCATGGAAAGGAGACAGTATAGGGTCATGCTCGACGAAAAGGAGAGCACAATAGGGGCGTGTAGGAGGTAGGACAGACACCGGTGGTATCGGATGGAAAGATCGTCGTAGGCTCTATGGGCGTGAGGTCGGTTGAGCAATGAGCGCCAGAGAGAGCGTGGCATTCGGCATCTCCTTCTGAACAGCCCGACCCTGGACCGAAACGCGCACGCGTCCTCTGAATGTGAGGACAGTAAAAGGCAGCTCCCATACTCCTCCGTGCCTGGCTACACAGAACGATAACCCTTCGCTAGGCCTCTGTGGGGGGTATTTACCCCTCTTTCGTCCACCTCTGTGTTCTTCGCAGATCCGCAGCTATACGTCCCATTGAAAGGCTACACCGGCGCGTAGGATATGAGGGCAGAGAGATGGCGAGCATGACGATCTCCAGCACAACTGATAGGAGGAAGAGAGTATCGAAAGTCGTGAAGGCAGACGGCATCTCCAGTGGGTAGGGAACACCGCAGTCAAGATGTCTGCCGTAATAAACACTCCTCCTCAATTCCCTGTTCGGTATACGCAAAGCACTTCGTTACGCGGACCATCAACGGCGGGGAGTATGACATGAGCCCTGACAGCGGCGTAGAGCTAGGACGGCGCCAGCGTTGACGAGACTTGGCCATCTTTCTCGTGCTGCAGGCTCAGACGGCGGAACATGCATCGCTTCGGTCAAAGGCTACCCGTTTCATAGCGGTCACCTAGATACGTCCAAGGGGGAACAATCAGATAACCTCCAAGCATGGAGGAATCTAACAGCTCTATCCGGTGCAACGAGTATGAGAGTAGAGCGTTCCAAGATTCTGTCGTGTTAGACGTTGACAGTGAGAAGGTGGGAAATATGGATGAAAGGTGAACGTACTGCTCTGCGTTGATAAATGACAAGTACTTGGGATGTCGAAGCATCGGCGAGACATGTCGTTTGATATCATCGTTCGGGCTCCGGGTACCTCTACAGATATCGTTCTCACAATAGGTGAAAGATAAAAAAAGTCCACGAAGAAATGACCTAGTGGAGCCGGAAGCTAATAAACTTTCTGAAGCGAAGATGATATGAAAAGATGCACCAGTGCTCCACGATGTGGACAAAATTATCTGAAAATTATCCGAGACCCTTGCGTTTCAACGTCAACGGGTCAATGTCCGCCATGACAGACATTCTGTCCTCGATGGTTATCTCCAGCAATATTGACTCTAGAATATTTGTACCGAATGACTAGAAGAATAGCAACGCCGAAGTGTACGACTCGAAGGTAGGAGAAAGACCTGTGTCATTATTCGTGACAGCAAAGCAAGAGTACATTATCAGCACCGCCATATCTACCCAATTTAAGAAATCACCGCCCGTTACCTTCCACGCTCACCTTGATCGAGTGCTTCTCATTCCCTTCAAGTCTCTGATAGTCTAGCTCCTTCGCAAAGGCCCTTGGCGCGGAGGGAAGCTAGATAAAACTCCAACAAGATTCAATCTGATTCTCTACCCAATAAATCCGGGGATGTGGACACAATTGCTGAAGGATGAGGCAAAGCCTATTGGTACGTTCCTTGGGTCCTCTCTTTATGGTCTCAATGATGCACGTTCTATTAATCTGCTTAGTGCTTCCCTGCCTTACACAGGATCAGGACAAGTGACCCGCCTCCCATAACACCACGTCATTAGCCGTATCAGAGGCTGAACCTCGCGCTGCCCGCTGTTCTGCAGTGGTGGGGTCATAGATATCCAGAGGTGAGGACGGATACCTGTCGCGAGATAATCCAGAGTTCTTGATTCTCACAACTCGGTGCATCAGGTCAAGTCGGTCCTCGGTCCTCAAAGAACACTGTCGGGCTCGTCATACCCTTCGACTTGTCAACCGTGGTCGATGCAATTAGTCCCCAACCTTTGCCTCTCTCACGCTGAACGGGGTCATCGAAAATTCACAGCAGCTCCTGTATCTACTCTCTGACGCGTCTGCTGTCGCGTTCTGGCGCCCTGCTGATGGAAGACATGGGAGGATGAGGGTTCGCGTCGCTGGAAAGTGTCGTCGAGACGGAAGACTTGGACGTGCTACGTAATTCGGGCAAGATGCACGCCGTCTAACTTGAATGTCTTGCCAATATGTATGGCCAGCTTGAGCGACACGAGCGGAGCCCGTCCATGGAGATAATGGAAGGGAGAATGACCCAGAATGATGATAGCACGTTTGAGGGATTGTCGTCCGAAATTTCCCTCGTCACCTTCTCGCACACCACCACTCTCGTTGTACACCCACTATGGAAAGTACGGAAGCCTGGACTGAAGATGGACAAGGGTGGTCCGCGGATGCTGCAGATGTGTGAAGCGGAGAACGCGTCTGAGGGTCCTTGCCCCCGCAGATGTCATCCACATATCTGCGTTCTTCCCGTCACTCAGGACTCCGGTTGTTTCTGTTTTAGCACAGATCTTTACGCTCGACAGAGCTGCTGCCGTACGCGATCATCAACAAGTAGGTTCCGCGGAGAATCCACCCCCTTTCTGCTTCTCCTATGGACCCCTATAGGTCCCTATTGTGCGACCCTATCCAATGTCCTTTCCATGCGACCCTATAATGGACCCTCTATGACCATCCGCTCTCCTATCGACACGACCCTATGGATGCTCCTATATCCTGGAAATGCTTAAAAGGAAGGGGCAATTGAGGGGAGGATCCAACAAACCCACTCCTACCATCCATTCCTCCCACCTGCCACCCCTACCATGATCTACCATCAAAGCATTGCTCTTCTCCTCTCCGTCTCCTCCATCCTTGCCAAGCCTGTTGAGACCATCGTTGAAAGGTTCGCGCCTGTCTATCCTACTGTCCTTCGACATCCACTGACTCCGCAATTGTAGGGGATGCGGGACTCTTCATGATTCCGCTGCCATGGCTGTCGGCGAGACTGAGTTCTCGAGAATCCTTCACTCTCTTGACAAGACCGTGAACGTTGAAGGACGTGCCTCCTCGACCGTCAGCGTCTACTTCCACGTCGTCAGCAAGGATTCTACAGAGTCGGGAGGAAACATTCCGTAAGTTTGTCCCCCTCATTGCGCCTTCCCGCACACAGCTGACGTTCTCCTCTAGTGCCTCCCAACTCGCATCCCAAATCTCCGTTCTCAACAAAGCGTACTCTTCCGCCGGGCTCTCCTTCACCCTTGCTGGAACTACACGCACTGTCAACGCAGACTGGTTCAATAGAGCTGCCCCCGGGACATCGCAACAATCAGCGATGAAGAAAGCCCTCAGAAAAGGCAGCGTCTCCACCTTGAATGTCTATACCGTCGGGTTTACCTCCGGCTCCGGCGCTGGTCTCCTCGGATATGCTACATTCCCCTACAGCTACTCCAATGCGCCCTCTGATGACGGAGTCGTCATGAGATTCTCCACCGTCCCCGGTGGGTCGTTGAGGAACTACAACCAGGGACAAACCTTGACGCACGAGGTGGGACATTGGTTTGGGTTGTATCATACGTTCCAGGGAGGATGTTCGTCTCCGGGAGACTATGTTTCGGATACCCCTGCAGAAGCGTCGCCTGCTTCGGGATGCCCTGCGAACCGGGATACGTGTTCGGGAGGTGGTGTAGATCCTATCCGTGAGTATCCTTCGTTACGCACCTCGAGGATTCCATTCTGACGGCGTCGTTGATAGATAACTTCATGGACTACTCGTACGATAGCTGTATGACTGGCTTTTCGGCTGGACAGGCGTCGAGGATGAAGGATCAGAGCCGTGCTTACCGCGGCATCTCGTGATGGGACGATAACCATGAACCATTTACGACACATAAACCTCCTTTACACTTACGTCCGAGTCGCTACTATTGAAATATATCAGTGACATATCCGCTCCGCTTAACGATATTTCCTTCCCTCGCTGCGCTGGCACTCTTCTGGTCTTGATAGTCTTGATTCTGCTTTATTTGATACAATTATATGTCTCGCCCCACGTTCAAACGCGACTGTAGAAAATGTATAAGTGGAGGGTCGTGATCTGAGTCGACCCTGGACTGCTTCGACGACCCTTCTGGAGGCCCGAAGACGCGGACGACGAAGCATCAGTCAGCCGTGTAAGATCTGACGAACCCTACGCGACCGATGTGGGAGACAAATATGATGAGGGAGGAAAAAATACGAACGGCTCAGACGACAAGTATTCGACATGTTTTTGGTATACAAACACGATAGAAACAGTACAAAAAGCCCTAATAATATTTCGAAACCCGTTGCTTTTAGAGAGCTAATTACGAAATTCTTGCTCTCTGCGCAGAGCGATCATTATCCTCATCTTCCTGGCCATGGTGGCGTTTCAGAGTCGGGATGGTGAGCGGTTCCAATAGAATATCCTCGTTCACTTCTGCTGCGTCCCGTTGATGATCGGCCATCTTATCGAGATATGGAAGAAGTTTTTTGAGGGTGTTGATGGACTGGTGACATGTTGGGGCGTTCACCTCGAGGTCGCTAATGACCCTCGTTGTGTTTTTTTGCCACATGGTAGTCATCGCGCAGTCGGTCAAGCTGACCTGTTTTCTGAGCGCCTTTTCGTCCTGAAGATCTTTATTAGGTAAACAACGTCAGAGGGATCAAAAAAGAGTATTGCAGATAACGAGCGTACTCTTGATATCTTCTTCGAGTTCTAGGCCATCAATGAGCACGTAGCAGCGAAGAAAGGAGAAGGTAAATCAGACACTGACTAGCTATTTTGACATTCAACCCCGCACTGGTTTCGTTCCGAGCTGCCTCCACGTTCCTCGCAGATTCGTTCTGAGAGACCTCCATCGCTCGGCGAAGGTCCTCACTCGCCTTCCTCTTTACCTCTGCCATCTTCTCCTCATTTTTGGCGGTTTCTTTTTTAAGGGCCTCTCGGGCATCACGGAGTTGTGCGCGGAAGGCGTTCTCTCTCTTTTTAGCGTCGGTCTTCTCTTGTAAAAGCTGTTCTATTTTTTCTAGTGGGCAGACATTAGCTTCACACGTGAGACTTTTAGTCCGTTATTGTACGCACCCAAGCTGAAGTTCCCGTTGCGATTTTCTGGTGTTCTGGGATCATATGGAATGGAGACTGAAGACTGACAGCCAGCATAGGGAGGGGTGAGTACGAGCGAAGGCTTCCTAATAATTTCACGCGTACCTCGGAGACAGACTTACGCCACCAAAATATTAATGGAAATGTCGGGGCGATGTCGGGGTACAATCCGACGAGCTTTTTCCAAGTGTCGTCATCAATTGACGCCAGACGCATTCCGAGCCCGTGGTGATATTGCTTTAAAAAGCTACAGCGGGAATGTGTCGGCCTTTTCGAGCTCTTACAGCCCTCACAGGAAACTCCTAATCCAGAGGGGTGTACGCAATTCTTACCGGCCTTTGCGCATTCCACGCACGACTGGGGAGTGTCGATGGGAGATTTGTTAGATCTTTGTACACGTGTAAAGAGAATGAGCAACCTACGGTGCGATTTTTGGCTATATAAGACTGGAAGTCTTTCTTATTGTCATCCGATCCCTTGATACTGCCACGAGGAACGTCGATGGCAATTGATACATAGTTGTCCCGCAGGGTTTTGAGGAATCGGAGATAGTGTTCATCGTGACTAGATGTACTAGAGGCCATAATATTGTCGATAAATGAACAAGTGCGCGTCTCTGTGCGTTCCTGAAGCGTGGTAGTGGTCAGTTCATGTAGAAGGGCGAGAACCGGAATGGTAGATATCGTGTGAACTGGTAGGTCTTTTATATCGGCTTTGCAGACCCCAGGCACGCTGGTCAGGACGCCACCGACAAATTCCTGCTTCGAGTCTATCAGAACTTACGCTATCCGCGTGGACGCCGCTCTTCTTGCGATAAGTACATCCTGATCGATTTCCCCGCGTTTTAGCGGACGTGCATCAGGATCACTAAATTCATCTCTGCCAGGCCGTTGTCCTTCAAATCCAAGTCCTTTCTGGGTCGCAGGGAGTCGTGAATGCACGCCGGCTCTACTTACAATTGAATCTAGAGTGAGTCGGTTTCGTGTCGAACGACTGTTGCTTTGATCTCCTTCCCTGCTGGTAATTACGTCAAAGCTGATGCCCCCAGCTTGAAATTGGCGTAGCTATGATCATTGGTTATTAGGCTCTCAACCTCCGCTAGTAGGTCCGCTGCAAACCCGTCAGCGCTACCCTTGCCTTCTCAAGGGCCACATCCTGAAAACCTGCTTCCACTGGGTGACCCCAGCGACCCCGACCCCCGTTCCAAGACGGCTGAGAACATGCGCGCAGGGATCTGACAAGAAGACCTTTTTAGGCCATGCTACGTTTCGGTCTGCAATCTCGCGATCTCGCTTTGATGCGACGCTGTATGATCATCGCAAGCCCTGCCAGCCTCTTTCGCTTCTCTTCAGCATCGTTTCGGCGGCTTTACCTCTCTTTTCGGTTGGAGCTGTAAATTCAATATGTTCTCCCTAGATTCGAGTGATGGCCTTCTGTATCAGTGCTTCTATTTCTTTGTCTCTACTGCGCGAGCGTTGATCTTTCGAGCCAAGCGACAGGTCGTGTAACCTTAAGCGTAGATCGAGATATGGTGACGGTCCTCCGTGGTTCATGTATGTGCGACCGGTCAAACGTGAAAACCGCCGTAGTGCTTCTCTCCTCCTATATTGGAAATGGTGGGACAGACACTTCCCAAGAAGCATCGCGAATTGTCGTCCTTGTTCGCTTGCGCTGGAACTAAAAGCGGGTGATCCCTAGTAGTAATGGCTGCTCTATTTTTGAGAAAGATTTTATCCAGAGGAAGTAAATGACATAAGGGGCCTGCAGGGGCCAGCCACAAAGACGCTGCTGCCAGTCCGGGCGTGGTCGGATCTGGAAGCGATGGTCCCCGTGATTGCCAAATCCTGGTGGCAGTGCTGGTAATGGGTCTGCCTGCGCGTTTGCTATCCCGGCATGGATTAGGCTCTCTGAGGTCCTGCTTCACGCTTCAGCCCCCGCTTAGCTAGGACCCAATCAATAAGCACAAATGGTGCCGGCCTGGCGCTGACGGAAAGAGAATCAGAAGGTCTGGATGTTCATACCATACGGTGCGCCATTGTCGTAATCTAGTCCTATGTAAGTCTTCTGATCATCCTTGAATAGATGCCATAAAAAGGGATCTGCATGCCCGTCGCATCAATATCAAATCAAATTTCAACGAGCCGCCTATTGGCCGACATTGCGAAGGCATTCATTTTTCACGTCACCCCGCAGCCATCCATGTCTTAGGGGGCCATATTATAACGGACCCATTTGTATTCAGCATCTATCGGTGCCGTTACATGTTAAACTTGCAACAGCATGGCTCTATAGGAAGGAGGTCCGGGGGGCCTCAGCCATTTCAGCGCTGTTCCCTGAATCTGACGATGATCTACTTAATACGGTCTCTCACTTTGTCCCTGAGCCCTGCTAATACCCACTCTACTGGCAGGACCTGCAGGTTGTGATCGGCAGATGTGCAGGTGGCACCGTTCTTCAGAAGGAAGGTGCTTGCAGGAACGTTCCTCTGGTAATGCAGGTCCTGAGCGACGGGTGCATGCTGAGTCAAACGCATGGAACACTCCCGAGTACCATCAGAACGCCAATGTCTGAGTGAGAGGTACCGCGGCGCGTCCCCGGCGCACCTCTTGCACGTGTCTGATCCTCGTTCTCATTGTCCGCCGCCTTTCTGGGTGCCACGTGGATGTGTGTCGGTGTACAGCGACAAGAATCTCTGTTTCCTTCCACAATGGCACGTTCCTCCGTGTCTGGGAAGGGAGGCGACCGGGTGGTGAATGACTCCCTCCGGGCACTAGCACGCTGTTGCCCTGCTGCTGCCATCTCTGCCTGTGGATCCATATGGTGTAGAGGATGTTCACCCACCCAAGGACGATGCTCAGAGGCGATGATTTCGATCTCACCCCGGCCCTGCTCTCCCTCTCACACCTGGCCTTTGCGACCCAGTAACGGAACATCTGCTTCCTATCACTTCCCGCAGATGTCTCCCATTGCTCTTAGGACGGGTGGGACGGAGGAAAGAGGAGGTGCGAAGCGGATGCATCGTGGTGTTTGGCACGTTGGAAGCCACCGCCCGTCTTTGATTTCTTGGTACTCGCGGACAAGGAAGGACAAGATAACGCTAGGGGGGACGCGTGTGGGTGATCCAATAGCCTGTTTATCCACGTTTTACCTGCCTTCCCTTTCCCAGCCTCTGACGTTCCCACTCTAACAGAGGGCGTGGAACCCGCTGCCATCGCTGAGTTCTTGAGGACCCTTCCCTCTCTTGATGGGACCGGGGATCTTGCTAATATCGTCGATGGTACCTCCTCAACCATCAGCGTCTTCTTCAACGTTGTAAACAAGGACTTTGAAGGCGGCTGGTGGGAATGTCCCTTCATTTCCTCGTGTCCATGCGACTGACGCTCCGATCTAGCGACTCCTAAATGTCCGCTCTCAATGACGCATACTCTCTGCTGTGATTTATCATTCTACCTCTCTGGAAAGACAAAGTGGATTGGTTCAACGATTCTGAGGCTCCCTCCGGGAACGTCGCGATGAAAGACGACATCAGATTCCAAGCATGGCGGCGCTTCCATCCTGAACTGTAACGCCAGGCTCTCCAGGGATACGCCATCTTCCCCTACAGCTACTCCATTGTCATAAGATTCTCAACTCTCTCTGGGGAATGGTTGAGGAACTATAATCAGGGTCAGATATTGACGGGCGTTGGTTTGGGGTTTGGGCTGTACCATGCACACGTTCCAAGGAGGATGTTCGACTGTGTTTCAACTTTTGGATACACCTGCGGGGTTTGGGAATTGGGTACGTGCGACGAGGAGGAGGAGGAGCAGGAGGAGGCGTTGATCACTGTAGTATCCGTGAGTGCCCTCCGCTTACACCCCCCTTGGTTTATGCTCTGATCTTCAGTTGATAGACAACTTCATGGATTATGCATATGATTGGATTCTCAGCTGGTCAGGCTTCGAGGACGAGGATGAGGGATCAGAGTCGTGCTTATCGATGAAGAGGACAACGACGATGATGATGAAATGGACCGTTTACGATGCATGCACTACCACAACTGGCTACCATATCAATGTATCCTTAGTTTGTTTGCATTTCACGTTCACGCCGCATTTTTTTCAAGGCGAGCTTTTGGTTTTGGTTCTGATCGGGGGGACTGTTGGAAGGAGGGAGCGTTTGCGTTCGCGTCCCCGTCCTTGTCCCGATCGAGCGATGAATACACTTACCCTGAGTGCAAAAACATTCGAGCGAGAGGTACCGCTTGCACGTAATCAGGAAGCTGTCTGGCCCTCACGGTACCCCCGTCGTCTACGGTCCACTATGTCTATGTCTGTCTGCCTTTCCGGCCCCCGGGTACCATTGGGGCGCGCGCCGCCGTGACAGGAATCCTACAATGCACACGGGCCCACGGGGCGGCTCCACCATCGGGCACTAACCACTGCTTGTAGATTGATATTAATTCACATGCTGCCAGCAGAGGATCCGACTCCCCACCCACCCAGGGATCCGATCCCGATCCCGAACGACAACAAATGTACAAGTCCTCCCTGAGTCGAAACTCCAAACGTCCAAGTGGGGGGAGTCTCGCACGCAAAATCAGTTTTTCACCAGGCTCTCGCTCCGCCTTTGCCTTTGCCTTTGCCTTTCGGGGTGCGCGGTGTCAGTAGGTAACAGGTAACAGGAATCTCATTCTTCCTTTCCTTCCACAATGGCAACGGCAAGCTTCCCGGGCGCGGGTCGTACGCTGTTGACTTGCTCCGCTTTGGATCCGTGGCACATGCCGCCTCTCGCACCTGGAGCTAAGAACTTCTCCTTCCGACTGTAAGACCCTACCACCTTGGTCGAGTTCTCCTGGCACCCTTGCTTGCTTC
>RZIO01000009.1:2511976-2524985 GCA_004338095.1 Gloeostereum incarnatum
TCCCGAAAATCCATCCTTCATCTGGTGGCACTGGTGCATTCGTTTTTACAGCAACAAACTTAGATGAAAGGTTATCGCAGGGAGGGGAAGGGGAAAGGTAAGGGGAAGGCATATGTATTCCATTACTTACGCACATGTGCGTTGTGTGTTTAATTTAAAATTTAAAATTTAAAACAAAGTAGGAGTGGGAGTTCAGGGCTGGCTGACTCGGAAAACTCCTTCAAGGGACCGTTGCACCCGGGGTACCGACACTGACGTACATACGAACAGGGAGGGCCCGGCGGCGAGCCAAGGATACAAGTATATTGTCATCTTCCCCCTCAGCCTCAACGCAAGCTGCCCACTACCCACTGCCCAGTTGAGAATCCAACCATGTCCATGAAAAGGATTCATGATAGCTCCTCCAGAAGGGAACGTTCAGCAGGTGTGGAATGCAGGTAGCATACCAGCACCAGAGCCAGACATCGACGTTCAAGGTGGAGACACTGCATTGCAATGTCCCAGGGCTCTGTCGAACCGGTCTGTGTCGTGCGAGGGTGAAGGAAAGCCCGCCGGCGGAAGAGTACCCTGACACCTGAGATTTGAGATTTGGGATGCGAGTTGGTTGGGAGGCACTAGAGGAGCGAGGAGGAGGACATAAATCATGGAACGGACGACTCGGAAGCAGGAGACCAAGTGCCAGAGCCTCAGCATTGTTGAACCAGTCCGCGTGGAAGAATGAGATACCTACTAGCAGAGGAGTAGGTGTTGTTGAGAACGGATATTTGGGAGTCGCTGGAGCATGATGAGGCAATGTGGAGAAAAACTTATGGAACGTTACCTCCAGCCGCCGTTGAGTACTGAGTCCTTTCTCGCGACATGGAAGAAGCCGCTATCATCAAGAACACGCGACACCTGCTCTCCCCTGCTAAAACAATCCGACTGCAGATGGCTAGAATAGTTAAGTTGGCGCTCCGAATTGTCTCCAGGAGATTCAGATGAGCAGCCAGGACTGGGAGCGGTGGTATTAGAAAGGATCCACCGGTACTCTTCATCCACCACTGTTAGAATCGCAGCGTTCTCGGAGCAGGTGCGTGTTTTTCTGGTGAGTGTCAAGACCCGACGTCAGTCGAGGGGGTGAGAAGAAAGAGGAAGGCTTGCGCAATGTCGCCCTTTGCTCACGACGTGGAATGTAGTAGACGCTCATGGGCTTCCAGCTTCACGGCTTCTCAAGACCTCGGTCTCGGTAGCGATAGGATAATGCATGGAGCGTACGAAGATACCGTACACTCTGCAATGGCGCGATCGTAGATAAGGACGAACCTCGACTCAGTCGACTCAACAAGGATGAAGGAGACGACTAAGAATCTGGTAGCAGCGTAGGGTAGACAAGGGAAACAAAATTGCTGGGTAACGGGATGGAGGGATAAGGATCCTACTAAGTAGTGGGCGGTACATCGGGAGCAGTGAATCATGACATTTGGAACACCAGACGCTCATCGAGATTGTGCTCGTCTGTGATGGTGAGATGTGGGTTCCTTGTATTGAGCCAGGTGGATTCACATATGATACAGCCACCTGAAGGGCTCGAGGGAAGGGTAATGGCACACCCAAAGACAGATCTCTTTCAATGCGACAGAACCGTCAGCGCTGACCGTGACAAAAAGACGCGCCCGGAAATGGTGCCCGATCTGTGTAACTGTGAAAAAGGGATGTCAGATTATATCGTCCCAGATGTTCATCTGTGCGGGCAGGGACAACGAGAATTGTGATAGAAAAGGCAAACAAGATCCTGAATGAGCCTATGGGGTGCAGTTAGAATTGAAGAACAAACGAGGATCTTGCTAGTCGTGCGTTGGAAACTGCAAGAAAACTTGATCCATTTAGTAATCCATAGCTAGTCGGCAAGAATAATATTTCGTCTTACACGATTCAATTTCCAGCCTTTGCCATTGGACTGAGTGCGGCCGAGCAACCCCGAGAAAGTGATTGTAACCTGTAGGCATATCGTGGGCGGCATCATTTGAAGCACCGCCACCCCCGATCAGCATCGGACCAAATCATTCAGACAATCTTCAGTCAGCCACTTAGCGGCGTCGTAGTTCACACTTCTCATATAAAATGAATCAGCTTCACCGGTGACCTTGGGCTGAGAGGCACATTTTTTGTGGAATTTCGAGCTCAGGTTCGTATAATATGTGTCCAGGACATCACTGAAAACTTTCTAGCCTGAAATTTAGGCGAAAAATGTGTCTGATGCTGCCTATGGAATACCGTTCCCAACTTTTGCAAATAGAATTTGTTCTTGTTTGTCCGGGCAGTTCACCCCTTAGGCAGTTAATTGCTCGCTTCGCTCGCAATGATAATGTTCTAATGTGTGGTCACACTTTATGCGTGATGATCTTTGGAAATGTGTACACAAAATGGGAATGATACAAGAATAATAACGACATCCTTGAGCCATCTATTACCACCTAGTTCCTCGGCCGCTTTGCAGCCGCTTCTCCACTGGATTGTCGACCATTGGTACGAGGCCCTTTCCCCAAGTTAGGTGGCGCCGACATCCTAGTCTTCACATGGTTAGTAGTCTCCAAGACCGTCTCCTCTTCTATGGATTCCATGGGCTTCTTCCGCTTCTCTGGTTTCTTATTCTTCTTAGTTTCTTTCTTCTCCTTGACTTCTAACTTTACTAAACCGTAACCCAAGGGATCGTACCCCGGAACCCAGGTCTCGCGATATGGCAGTATGTCCCACACCTCTCTCAACATTGACAGGATTTCGTCGTGAGTGGCTCTCGTCTCCGAACCAAAGAATCTATCCCGCAGCTTTGTGAGGAGAGGTCTAAGCGAGCGGAAATACGGTGTGATCAAAGGTTCAACGCGCTTCCGCCAGTAGGTAGGGACCATTGAGGCACCCTTCGCTTCACCCATATGAACCATCATCTTGGAGTACACCCATCGGCCAATGGGAGAATCACGGAGGTTAAAGTTCTGGCGGGGGACGTTTCCTGGGCCTGCATAGTTGATACATATCCATACAAGAACGAAGAAGAACGACTCCAGGTCATGAGCAGGAGTATGTTCGATCTCGCGGTCCATGAGGATATCAATCGCCATGTAGGGGAGGGTACCCTAGAACGACCATCACTAGAGTGACTGCAAGGAAGGATTAACAAACCGACGCACTATTCGATGGCCGATGGCATTCTCGTGCTCCTCAGTGTCATCCATGACGAGCGCAAAGTCCAAATCGATGAGTAGGCCACGCCGAGGAGTAGGAAGAGTTAAATCCTTTTTCTCCTCATCAGATAGAGTCTCCCGGTCCTTGAGTATGGTTCCGGTCTTCTCGAAGGCGTCGGGATCGCATAGCATAATGTTGTGGAGACTGATATCACGATGAAGAAGCTGCTTTTCCTCAACGAGACGTCTATGAGCTATAAAAAAGAGAAGATCAATTAAAGGAAAGTACAAAGCGACCAAACCGGGGACCGACTTACTCTCGATCGCATCAATGAAGCCTCCCAGGAGCTCCTTGAGACTTCTGAAGTTAAAAAGGGAGGTCCCCACCTGTTGGAAAACTACCCTGTAATGATCACGGATCTCAATCGTCTCGTCCTCGCGACCTTCTCGAATATACGAAGTGGAATCCGTGCGAGTTGTGCGTGGACTAGCAGGATCCCTGGCAGACATGATCTCAAAATCAACAACCCGCGGAACCCCGGCGATATCCTTCGCCATCTCTAGAATTTTAATCTCGGTATACTTGCGAGATGTGTCAACCCACGCATCCTTTATGACGTACTCGACCCCTTTGTGCGAGACCCTCCAGCAGGCTGTCCCTCTCCCCCGAACCGAGTCACTCACCCACAAATATTCCAGGATCTTGTAATGGACTTTGTTCACGGTTAGAGTAGAGGTGGCCTTTCCGCGTCTTTTCAAAGTCGGATCGAGACCGACAAGATCATCGGGAGCAAGCATCAATCCCGCCAGCACCCTGATGAGAAGTTCGGGCTCTTCGTTAAAATCAAAGCCTTGAGACTGTACTCGTCCGGAACGATCGTGGACGACCACTCGAAGATGAGTGATTATGACGGTCAGACCGATAAAGAAGCGACGACCCCCTTGAGCGGAGAAAGTCATGAACGCGGCATTCGCAAGTTGATTCATCAGACCAGGGAGATCGTCGTAGCTTCGATGTTCGGCAGTAGCAACAGCTCTCCCCCAGTTCTTTTCGTCCTGGGATCTCCGAGATAAGAAGAGGTCTGGCTTGCGCGCAGCCCATGCTCCCGACGTCGCGAGCCGTGGGACAGGCGTATCGGAGAACCGGCTAGTCCATTCACGCGGAATCATCTCTTTCTTGGTCCCTTTATTGCAGCCGTGCATGTGTTTTCCTACTATGTTGAATAGCTCAGAAAGGACGCGCTCGTGGGTGCCGAGGGGGACAGAGGTGTTGGCGAAGTCGTGATCGCCATAATTCCAACGTTCGTTCTCCTCGGAGTAAATCCCCTTGTGTACAAGGTGTTTAAAAAGGGTCGATGCTGAAGAGGGGAGTGATTTATCTGGAAACAGACGTTTTATGAGATTTGGGTCGTCTTCGATGGTGGCGGTCTCAAGTTCGAGCTTCAGCTGCGGGCCGAGGTTGGCGTGGAGGAAAGATTGATTTTCGTCGTGATTCCCAGACATACGGTGAGTAATTGGTGTAGAATTTTATGGTTTATGTGTCTCCTTCTCTGGTGGGAAATATCATAGGCAAGGGTCAAACGTGTATCGTTTGCGAAGTTCTTGAGCAGTGAGGTCAGCCATCATAGTTGAGTAAGATCAGACAGGACCATGGTTTACTTATATATCCAGCTCTATGGAGGGCAGTAGAGCCAAATGATTCCCAATAATTTCTACAAAAGTTCGTGGTCGAGTATAAGTGGCACTGCGTGAAGTGACGCACAATACCATTATCCGGCCACCGGGCCGTCGGCCGCGAATGTGGCGTTCAACACTGGTCCCTGGTCACTAGCACTGGTAAGTTGTCTGCTATCACGTCCTACGTTTCACGACTTATTTATCTCCGTAGATCCCATTCTTCGTGAACTCACAATTGGGTGCTACGAACCCCTGTTCTCTCATATTTTGGCGTGCTCTCCGCCTTGCTTCTGCGTCCCGCGCAGGGGAGGACCATTACGTCGAGCCTCGTCTTTGTATGACGCCGTCTGCCTCTGCCGAACGCCAGATGATGTGTATGGAGCGCGCTGTACACAGGAGATTCAGATGAACATCCGCATGGAAGCAGTGGTAGAGCCCGAGGCGGAAATGTCTTGACGTCTGACCCAGATTATAGTCCCTCAATAATCCATCGAGAGGCTGTAAGGGTCCAGGAGACGTAGCGTATCCGATGAGAACGGCGTCGGAGCTTGATGTTCAAGCTATCTGGCCAGAGTATAAGGGATTCTTCATCGCCCACCGTCAGGATTGCAATGTTCTCGGAGCGGGTGCATGTCTTTCCGGCGGGTGTGAAGAACCGCACAGAGTACGCGTCGAGGAGGTGAAAGGAGGATGGCTCGCGGAGAATGTCCTACCCAACGTCGGAGAGCCTTTGCTCACGATATGGAACGTAGTAGACGCTCATGGGCTTTCAGCTTCACGGCTTCTCAAGACCTCGGTCTCGGTAGCGATAGGATAGTACATGGAGCGTCCGTGGGTCCCATATACTCTACTATCGCGCAATCAGCACTGGGTGTGTAGAGGAGAGGCAGGCAGGTGGATAAGGACGTACTTCGACTCAATCGGCTTAACAAGGACGGAGACGACGAATACCCTGAAGATAGAGCCTGGTAACAACGTTGGGTAGATAAGGGAAAGAAAAATTGCTGGGTAATGGGATGGTGGGATAAAGATCCTCTCTGGGCCAGCGGTACGTCGGGAGCAATGAATCAAGGTATTTGGAACACCGGTTCATTAGGATGGTGCTCGTCTGCGATGGTGGGAAGATGTTCCTTGGATTGAGAAAGACGCCAGGTAGATTCACAGATGGTGCGGCGGCCTGAAGGGATCGAGGGAAGGGCAACACACCCGAAGACAAATCCCATTCAACGCGACAAAGCCGCCGGCGCTGACCGTGACAAAAAGACACGCCCGGAAACGGCGCCCGATCTGTGTAACTCTGCAAATGAAAAGGTCGATTATATCGTCCCAACGAATCCTCTTCGCGGGCAGGGATGTCCATCAAAAGCATCAAAAGCAGCAGAGCATCTCCAACGAAGAATGGAGTCGTCGACACAGAAGGGATACATGAGGTTCCAGTACGCGGAACGTAAAAGAGTTGAAAAGCGGGAGGACCGAACATTCATGACAACTTCGGGATTAGGAGAAGGATATCTGGAGGGATTGGACAAAGGAAAGAAAGCCGTGGAATAGCGTGAAAGATGAGGATGACGAGCAGTCAATGGACCTGGTATATACCTTCCGTTGAAGGTAAAGTCAGACCTTTCTCCAAACGGAGAGACAGGCTAGATATTAGTAATCATGAGACTGTATTGTTCTGGTTGTTGCGAGAGGATTTCTCCGTGGAAGTGTCAGAAGAAAACTCGTTGAGGATTGGGGATTCCTGGCATGACATGTCGACTGGAATTGTATATAAATAGAAAATTGAGGTACTGAAGTGAGAACTAGTCTCAACAATAGCCGTTGTAAAATGTAATTAGGACTGAAGCGCATTTGAGGTCCTTGTTAGTCGTGAGTCGGAAGCTGCAAGGGAACTTGGTCCATTCAATAAACCATAGCTGGTCGCAGGAATCATTTGTCTTACCTGATTCAATTTCTAACCTTTGCCATTCAATTGAGTGACCGAGAAATCTCAAGAAAGTGATTGTGGGAATATCGTGGGCGGGATCAAGGCGGGATTCGTTTGAAGCACCGCCACCTCATGTCTGGATTCAGAAATCATAAGCACAATACCGTCAGCACCAGACACTCACTCAGCGGTACAATGGGTCACAGTACTTCTTAGCCCTGATAATATTTTACTGCGTGGTCGCACTTGATCCGTCACGGTCTTTGGAAATGTGTACATAAAATGGGAACGATACAAGAACAATAACGACCATACTACAATATCTAGGTCCTCGACCGCTTTGCAACCGCTTCTCCGCTGGCTTGTCGACCATTGGCACGAGGACCCTTCCCCAATTTAGATGGCGCCGACATCCTAGTCTTCACATTGTTGGTAGTCATCTCCTCTTCCTCTATGGATTCCATCGGCTTCTTACGCTTCTCCGGCTTCTTGTCCTTCTTGACTTCTTTCTTCTCCTTGACTTCCAACTTTATTAAACCGTAACCCAAGGGATCGTACCCCGGAACCCAGGTTTCGCGATACGGCAGTATGTCCCACACCTCTCTCAACATTGCCAGGATTTCATCGTGAGTGGCTTTCGTCTCCGATGCCGAACCAAAGAATCTATCCCGCAGCTTTGCAAGGAGAGGTCTAAGTGAGCGGAAATAAGGTGTGATCAAAGGCTGGACGATCCTCTGCCATTCAAAAGGGATCATTGAGATCAGCTTCGCCTCACCCATCTGAAGCATCGTCTCCGAGTACACCCATCGGGCAATGGAAGAACGACGGAAGCTGAAGTTCTGGCGGGGGACGTTTCCTGGGCCTGCGTAGTTGATACATATCCATACAAGAACGAAGAAGAACGACTCCAGGTCATGAGCAGGAGTATGTTCAATCTCGCGGGCCCTGAGGATATCAGTCGCCATGTAGGGGAGGGTACCCTAGAACGACCATCATTACAGCGAATGAAAGGAGGAATAAAAAACCGACGCACTGTTCGATGGCCAATAGCACTCTCATGCTCCTCAGCGTCGTCCATGACGAGCGCAAAGTCCAAATCAATGAGTAGGCCGCGCCGAGGAGTGGGAAGAGTTAAATCCTTTTTCTCCTCATCGGATAGAGTCTCCCGGTCCTTGAGTATGGTTCCAGTCTTCTCGAAGGCGTCGGGATCGCATAGCATAATGTTGTGGAGACTGATATCGCGATGAAGAAGCTGCTTTTCCTCAACGAGACGTCTATGAGCTATAAAACAGAGGAGATCAATTGAAGGAAAGTACAAAGCGACCAAACCGGGAACCGACTTACTCTCGATCGCATCAATGAAGCCTCCCAGGAGCTCCTTGAGACTTCTGAAGTTAAAAAGGGAGGTCCCCACCTGTTGGAAAACTACCCTGTAATGATCACGGATCTCAATCGTCTCGTCCTCGCGACCTTCTCGAATATATGAAGTGGAATCCGTGCGAGTCTTGCGTGGACTAGCAGGATCCCTGGCAGACATGATCTCAAAATCAACAACCCGCGGTACCCCGGCGATATCCTTCGCCATCTCTAGAATTTTAATCTCGGTATACTTGCGAGACGTGTCTACCCATGCATCCTTTATGACGTACTCGACCCCTTTGTGCGAGACCCTCCAGCAAGCTGTCCCTCTCCCCCGAACCGAGTCACTCACCCACAAATATTCCAGGATCTTGTAATGGACTTTGTTCACGGTTAGAGTAGAGGTGGCCTTTCCGCGTCTTTTCAAAGTCGGATCGAGACCGACAAGATCATCGGGAGCAAGCATCAATCCCGCCAGCACCCTGATGAGAAGTTCAGGCTCTTCGTTAAAATCGAAGCCTTGAGACTGTACTCGTCCGGAACGGTCGTGGACGACGACTCGAAGATGAGTGATTATGACGGTCAGACCGATAAAGAAGCGACGACCTCCTTGAGCGGAGAAAGTCATGAACGCGGCATTCGCAAGTTGATTCATCAGACCAAGAAGATCGTCGTAGCTTCGATGTTCGGCAGTAGCAACAGCTCTCCCCCAGGTCTTTTCGTCCTGGGATCTCCGAGATAAAAAGAGGTCTGGCTTGCGCGCAGCCCATGCTCCCGACGTCGCGAGCCGTGGGACAGGCGTATCGGAGAACCGGCTAGTCCATTCACGCGGAACCATCCCTTTCTTGGTCCCTTTTTTGCAGCCGTGCATGTGTTTTCCTACTATGTTGAATAGCTCAGAAAGGACGCGCTCGTGGGTGCCGAGGGGGACAGAGGTGTTGGCGAAATCGTGATCGCCATAATTCCAATGTCCGTCCTCCTCGGAGTAAATCCCCTTGTTTACAAGGTGTTTTAAAAAGGGTCGTCACTGAGGAGGGGAGTGATTTATCTGGAAACAGGCGTTCTATGAGATTTGGGTCGTCTTCGATGGTGGCGGTCTCAAGTTCGAGCTTCAGCAATGGGTCGAGATCGGCGTGGAGGAAAGACTTGTTTTCGTCATCATTTCCAGACATACGATGAGCAATCGGGGTAGAGTTCTTCGGTTTAGGTGTCTCTTTCTCTGGGGTGACGGGTCGAAAGTCAGGGGCGGCGGTGTGTCGTTGGAGACGTTCTTGATCAGTGAGGTCAGCCATGATTGACGTTGTGAAGATCAGAGAGAACCGTGGCTTACGATTTTTAAAGCTTTATATATACAGTTCTATGGAGAACAATGGCGCCAATTATTCCCGAAAATGGAAAACAACCACTTCTACAGCAGTTCGTGGTCAAGCTCAAGTGGCACTGCGTGACGTGACGCTCAACATCAACCGGCAGTTGGGCCGTCGCCCGCCGAATGTGGCGTTCAATACTAACGGTTGTCTCCTACCCGGAAACAATTTCTTGCTAACTCAGAGAAGCTCATTAAAATGCTACAAAAATTTCAGATGTAGTGTCCTAGTAATCAGTGGCATATTTTTATGGTGTTGAAGTTCCATTAGCGGATGCTGAAGTTTGTCGCTTCCTTTTTTTTCATCTTTGACGGCCTCTCGGGAGCTTGAACAGCTCGTTAGTGCTTGTTCGTGTCACCAACAGAAGGCGTAAGAAATGATATCATTATTGACGCGGAAGAACGTAGGAAGCAAGATAAATTATACAACGGGCAACAATATCATTGAACGACATCCTTTACCGCGTAGTTCCTCGCCCGCTTTGCAACCGCTTCTCCGCTGGCTTTTCGACCATTGGCACGAGGACCCTTCCCCAATTTAGATGGTGCCGACATCCTAGTTGTCAAATCATGAGTACTTTCTAAGACCGTCTCCTCTTCCGCTATGCCTTCCATTGGCGCCTTGCGCTTTCCAAACTTTTTATCTACCCCTGCGGATTCCACCGGCTTGTTAGTCTTTGCTAACTTCCGAGCGTGTGCTTCCTCTTTCGTCAGTAACCCGTACCCTACAAGGTCCTTTCCAGGGGTCCACAGTTCACGATATGGTAGCGTCTCCCACTCCTCCCGGAACATCGCCAGAATCTCAGCGTGAGTAACGTTAACAACTGCTCCCGCCCCAAAGAGTCTATCTCGAAGCTTCACAAGGAACGGTATCAGTGGCGTGAAGTAACGCGTGATCAAAGGTGCGACTTGGTACTGCCACATCCGAGAGGTCATCGAAATTAACTTGGCCTGACCCATAGCATTCATGGTTCCGGAATAGACCCATGGGGCGGCCACTGAGTCGCGGAAAACAAAGTTTTGGCGGAGAGCGTTCCCAGGTCCTACATAATTGATGCAGATCCACAGGAGGACAAAAAAGAAGGATTCGAGGTCGTGATGGGCCATATGCTCGACATGTCGATCCAAGAGAATTTCAATCGCCATGTACGGAAGAGTACCCTAGAGGGAGCGATGGTCATATTCGAAACAAGCGCATGAGAATTGATACTGAACAACTTACCGTCCTATGTCCAATGGCCCTCTCGTGCGCTTCGGCGTCATCCATGACGAGCGCGAAGTCGAGATCGATCAGCAAACCTCTTCGAGGAGCAGGAAGAGTCTTGTCCTCCTTCTCCTCATCCGATAGGGTATCCCGATCATTCTTCACGGTTCCGCTCCTGTGGAAGGTCTCGGGGTCGCACAGCATAATGTTGTACAGACTAATGTCACGATGCAGAAGGTTCTTGTCTTCCACGAGGTGTCGATGAGCTATAAACCAAGATCAACGCCTAGAACAGAGAACTAGAGAACGACTCACCCTCGATAGCGTCGATAAAACCTCCCAGCAGCTCCTTTTTACTGGAGAAGTTAAGCAGTGACGTTCCCACTTCCCGGAACACTGCCCTCCAGTGCTCACGAATCTCGATGTCCGGATCATCGCAGTCTTCCCGGATATACAAGGTCGAATCCATCCGCGATGTTCGTGGATTAGCAGGATTTCTTGCCGACATGATCTCAAAATCAGCAACACGAGGAACCCCAGGAATGTCCTTCGCCATCTCCAGGATATCGACCTCGCTAAACTTGCGAGAAGTGTCGACCCATGTATCCTTGATAACATACTCGACCCCTTTGTGAGAAACCTTCCAACAAGCTGTCCCTCTTCCACTGATGGAGTCGCTCGTCCATAGATGTTCCTCGATCTTATACTTGACTTTGTTCACGGAGATGAATGTAGAATTTCCACGTTTCTTCACCGTCGGATCAAGGCCGACAAGGTCAACGGGACCCAGCATCAATCCGGCCATAATCCTGACGAGGAGCTCAGGCTCTTCGTTGAAGTCGAAGTTTTGCGATTGGACTCGGCCAGATCGATCGTGGACAATCAGGCGCAGCTGTGTAACCGAGATTGCCAGGCCGATGAAAAAACGACGACCCCCTTGTGCGGAGTACGTCATGAAGGCAGCGTTCGCGAGGTGGTTCATGAGACCAGGAAGATCACCATAGCTGCAGTGCTCGGCGGTAGCTAAGGCTGTGACCCAGTCCTTGCGATCCTGAGCTTTACGAGATAGGAATAGGCCTGGCTTTCGCGTAGCCCAGACGCCTGACTTCCCGAGCTTAGGAACAGGCGTGTCAGAGAATTGGCTGGTCCATTTCCGCGGAATCTTTCGTGAAATTCCTTGACAGCCAGTGATACCCTTCCCTATTTTATTAAAGAGTTCTGACAGCTCTCGTTCGTGGGTCCCGAGGGGGACAGAGGTGTCAGAGAAGTCGTGATCGCCATAGTCCCAGCGTTTGCGGTCTTGGGAATAAAGGCCCTTATTAACGAGATGGATAAACAGCGTAGCAGCTGAGGCGGGAAGGGAATTGTCGGGAAATACTCGTTGAATGATATTAGGGTCGTCTTTGATGGTGGCAGTCTCGAGCTCGAGCTTCAACCTCGGGTCGAGGTCGGCGTGGATGAGAGGTTTCGTATCTTTATCTTTATTTCCAGACATACGGCGCGCAATGGGCGTGTAGTGCGTGTGCGTAGCAGTAAGAATGGAATGACCGCTTCGACAATGGCTCTAAAGTTTGTGGTTAAGCTCAAGTAGCACAACGTGACGTGACGTGATCCTCAACGACATCACACGGATCGATCGCTGTGATTGTCCTGATATTGTGGCGCTCAACGTATCGACGGCAGACCCACCAATGAGCGCTTTAGCTTACACCCAATCTTCCTATTGATCGCTTTGAATTATTCCAAATATCTCTGCACATTGACAATCAAAAATCCAACTGTACGAGCGGCACACCAACATACAACGTCTGTGGCGTCAAACAAGTTCGATTACAGAACCCTTCACGTCTCCATGCGTCTACGAACCGCTGGTACAGAAAACACTCTTTCTTTATAATTATCCTCTTGGCGCTCACATTCTTGAACGTTGGAATGGGGGATGCATCAAATACGAGTCAATTCGTACGCTCCCGCACTAATTGATATGCCTTCGTGTACACTTCAAGTGGCCGTCGGAGGTAAGTATCTGCTCATTGTTTAGTGGATGCTGGCGTATCGGAGGAGACCAGTACCGTCCCATGGTTGTACAAGGAGGTGATAAGCAGCAGTTGTTTTGAGCATGTATGCCGAAATCGACACCTGTCGTTTGGCGAAAGTCTTCTACTGCACTCGGTCGCCTAGGGAGCTCGGAAGAGATTGCCGAGGTTGTGGTTTTCCTGGTGTCTGATGAGGCTTCGTTTATCTGGTCCTCATTTTCTTATTATAAAGCGCATAGCGGTAACGTTTGCATCGCAGGTCAGTATCGTCGTCGATGGAGA
>RZIO01000009.1:2527087-2537174 GCA_004338095.1 Gloeostereum incarnatum
TAACAATCAACTATGCCGTAAATGCGCTTGAAATGCGCCTCGTGCTCTGGTGTTCCCTCGCGCTTACTTATTGTCAACGGGAAGCTCAATTGTCTCTTCACGCAACGCAATTCCACCTTGGTCGCAATGCTGTTCCAATGTATTGAGTAAGTACGACTCGCCGGTTGTTGGAAACCAATAGATCAACAATAGATACTAGTTATTGTCAACGTCAAATCGACGTCTCTGAGAAATCCCACCTAGTACGATAAAAAGGTAGACTCAAACCACTACATAAGGGCCTCAGGTTCATAACCCGCGTCATTTCCCGTGTTTGTACGTGGACAGGAAACTTTCCTGAGCCGATTGAAAGTTGCTAACGTTATTTTCTAGTGATACATTCGACATGTCTAGTGAACTAACCACGGTGCCCTTTAGCAGCCAAGAATTGCATCCTGACTGGGAGGTCATTGATACAGGCCCAGAAAATGCACCCTCAGTGACCGAAGAAGACCAACCGGCCAAGCTGAATCCCGAATCCTCGATATCCCAGAAAAGAAAACTGCCCACTTTAGTGGCTAGCTCCTCATTCGAAAGGAAGCTTGAAGAAGCTCTAGCCGATCAGGATGAATCACCGCGGCCGCGAAAGCGTCAAAGAAAAGTACCGTTCCTCCTTAGCTTAGGCCAATGGACGCCTCGCTCTGGGTACAGCGCCGATACGGAGCCTGAACCAAGATGGGCGGCAAAACTCTTAGGGATGGAGTCGGATTCGACTGGGGAGATGTCCAGTCAGGACTCGGAACAGTCCGCAGGCGCTGGCAAGTCGGATCCGGACAAGAGCGCAAAGGCAGACACGGACGTCGCACTTTCTCACGGAGAGAAGGAGAATGTGATGCAAGGGCGGTAATAGAGCTAGAAAGTTGTTTAGTACCAGGAGAGATGGAAGATTGATTGTGGCGTTGAACGCCACAGAGGCATGAAAAGACTATAGAGTCTAGAATCTAGATCGATGTGCTGGACCATATAGAGATGGAATGTCGCAATAGAAAAAAGCAAAGAAATTGATAGTACAAATAGTGATACATTGCAATGATATCGATACAGTTGTGGAAAGGTAGTCTGTTTGGTTGTCGTTTCATTATCATGATCAGAAAGATATTCCGCGGTAAGCACGGCTCTGATCCTTCATCCTCGACGCCTGTCCAGCCGAGAATCCAGTCATACAGCTGTCATAGGTGTAGTCCATGAAGTTATCTATCAAGCAATGTCAGCTCAGGATTCACGACGTGCAGATGTACCAGATACTCACGGATAGGATCAACGCCTCCTCCCTCACACGTATCCCGATTCGTAGGGCACCCAGAAGCAGGTGATGCCTCAGCAGGTGTATCGGAAACGTAGTCTCCAGGGGATGAACATCCTCCCTGGAAAGTGTGGTACAACCCGACCCAATGCCCGGCCTCATGCGTCAACGTCTGGCCCTGGTTATAGTTTCTCAACGTGCCGCCGGGGAGAGTCGAGAATCTGATAACGACTCCATCATCGGAGGGTGCATTAGAGTAGCTGTAGGGGAAGGTTGCGTATCCAAGGAGACCAGCGCCGGAGCCGGAGGTGAATCCGACGGTGTAGACGTTCAAGGTGGCGGCGCCGCCTGTTCTGAGGGCGCTCTTCATCGCTGATTGTTGTGATGATCCTGGAGCGGCGTTGTTGAACCAATCTGCGTTGACTGTGCGCGTCGTTCCAGCAAGGGTGAAGGAAAGCCCAGCGGAGGAGTACGCGTTATTGAGAACGGATATTTGGGATGCTATTTGGGAGTCGCTGGAGGCAAGCATCAGCGATGGTCAGGGTCAACCAAGAAGGAAGACTTACGGAACATTCCCTCCCGATATCGTGGAGTCCTGGCTAACGACATGGAAATAGACATTCACGGTCGAGGAGGCACGGCCTTCCACCTTCACGGTCTCATCAAGAGAGTGAAGAATTTTGAAGAACTCAGTCTCGGCGACGGCAATAGCAGCGGGATCATGAAGTGTTCCACACCCTCTAGAGTGGAAACGTCAGCGGCTGTCAAGGAAAGGTAGGGATTGATAGGAACGAACCTGTCCACAATAGAGTCGATAGGCGTAGCAAGGACGGAGGAGACGGTCAGAAGAAGAGCGATGCTCTGAGAGTAGATCATGGTAAAGGTTTTGGGTAGGCAAGGGCAGGAAAGTTGCAAGGTAGTGAGATACTGGAGAAAGTTTGGTGAGTTCTTCCATCGCTTCCACCCTCCTTTTAAACGTTCCTAGGTCATAGGAGCATTCTATAGGGTCGTATGAAAGAGATAGTTTATAGGGTCGTAGAGGGGCGTTTATAGGGTTTATACGGTCCCACGGAAAGGAGACGATATAGGGTCGTGCTTGAGGAAAAGGAGAATGCGATAGGGGCGTATAGGAGCGTATAGGGGGTAGGGGGAACACCAGCATCATTGGATGGGAAGATAGACCGCAGTGTCGTCCATGGGTGCGAAACCGCGCTGAGCCATGAGCGCTAGAGAAGAGCCGCGCGTTCTGCGTCTCCTTCTGAACGGCACTAGGCACGATTAACCCACGACCGTGTTCTCTGAGTGTGATAACAGTTAGAGCAAGCTGCTATGATCCTCCTCCGTGCCGGGTTATACAGAACGATAATCCCAGGCTAGGCACCTTCGGGGAGTATTTCACGCCCTCTTCGTTTAAGTCCACATTCTCCGCGGATGCGCGTGGCATTGCAGGGTTCAATTGAAAGGAGATACATTTGCTACTGCACATGAAGGATTAGGAACTACATGTCGGTCAAGCAGACGCGAGCATGACGATCGAGCGATCGCGTTTATGCTGGCGTTGATTGTGGTAGATGCCTGTACACAAAGGATCAGTCAAGGTACCGAACACATGCTATCAGGGGTCTTTCACCACCTTACTCACCCTAGAACCGCGTCTCCAGCATTCGTTGGAATCTGGGCATGCTCTGCCTCCACAGACTGCAGTCGTTCGTCTGTTCCGGTTAAACCCTTGGCTGTTCCAAGCTGTCCGCGCGTGTATCATGACAAGGATGCGCCATGAGTGGTGGGAGGTGAGTCGAGAAATGTGGGCGGGAGCGGAGAGGACGAAGGAGAGAAGATAAGCTACTCCTGTGTACCGGGTGACAGAAATTGTTGACAAATAAACAAATCCCTGTAGCAGGAACGGACGAACGCTAGTGGAATTGCCCCAAAGATCGGCAATGTACAGAATAGAGACGAGTTCTGTGATAATTGCTATTAGCCACATGCATTGATACAAGAACTTTGCCTCGTACCTTCAATCCCTGTCGGAATCTGGCCATCTCACTCAGTCAATCATCAGTCTGGCACGTTCCATTGGCGATTGGCACCGTAAACACTAAACGCGAGGATATGGGAAAATCTTCTCCTCGTCACGGAAGTATATGTCAAAACGTCACCGTCGCCCTAAGGAAGGCAGGAGAGGAGATGTTTGTAAGACTTGGAATGTCGGCCGTCCATCCTAAGACTTTAGATGATAATCGAGGGAGTGGTTCAAGGAATCGCAAGGGAGGGTCCGCCAGAGCACCGGAGCACCATAGCCCATGATGACGGACAACAGAAAAACATGAAGATGTGCGTGATCGTGGAATACCGTGGCTGTGCGACTGATCGCAATCCAAATTCAGAAATCACCTCCTTGGTCTCCATTAAGTAGCAAGTGAGAAGACTGGAGCAGCAAGAGAGCCTCGAAATATCATGAAACTCTTGCGTATACAAGAGCAAGAAGAGCAGCGGAAGGTGGGTTGTGGCGTCGATGCAGGCACGCTGACGCTTGATACCGGGATGAACGAATCGACGATGTGCATAGTCGTAGCTGGGCTAGTGATACATTGAAATAATATCGATACAAGGGTGGTATAGTGTGTAGTTGGGTATATGTCGTAAACGCTCTAGGTCATCAGCGTCTCATCGTGATCAGTCTCTTCCAGGAGACCATTTCATCGGTAAGCACGACTCTGATCCCTCATCCTCGACGCCTGACCAGCTGAGAATCCAGTCATACAGCTGTCATACGTATAGTCCATGAAGTTGTCTATCAACCGAAGGTCAGAACATCATTCAAGGGGGTAAACGGAGAGCACTCACGGATAGGGTCAGCACCTCCACCCTCACACGTATCCCGATTCGCAGGGCATCCTGAAGCAGGCGACGCCTCAGCAGGTGTATCAGAAACGTAGTCTCCAGGAGACGAGCATCCTCCTTGGAACGTGTGGTACAACCCGAACCAATGGCCCAACTCATGCGTCAACGTATGGCCCTGATTATAGTTTCTCAACGTGCCGCCGGGGAGAGTAGAGAATCTTATGACGACTCCGTCATCCATGGGCGCGTCAGAGTAGCTATAGGGGAAGGTGGCGTATCCCAGGAGGCCAGCGCCAGAGCCTGAGGTGAAGCCGACGGTGTAGATGTTCAAGACGGAAGCACCACCTTGGAATCTGAGGTCGTCTTTCATCGCGGTCTGCTGCGACGTTCCAGGAGCGGCATTGTTGAACCAGTCCGCATTGACGGTTCGTGTGGTTTCAGCGAGGGAGAATGAGATCCCAGCGGAGGAGTAGGCATCATTGAGAACGGAGATTTGGGACGCAATTTGGGAGTCGCTGGAGCAGAGTGTCAGTCGCATGGACATGGGACAATGTGGGGGAAGGACTTACGGAACGTTTCCTCCAGCCGCCGTCGAGTCCTTGCTTACAACGTGGAAGAAGACACTGATGGTTGAGGAGGCACGGCCTTCGACGTTCACGATATCAGCAAGATCCCCGGTCTCATCAAGAGAGGGAAGGATCCTCAAGAACTCCGTCTCTGCGACGGCGATGGCAGCGGAATCATGAAGTGTTCCACATCCTCTGTTAGAGTGGAAACGTCAGCGGTTGAGAAAGGGAAGGAATGCAAAATGTGGGCAAACCTGTCGATGATGGACTCGATGGGTTTGGCAAGGACAGACGAGACGGAGAGGAGGAGAGCGATTCTTTGAGGGTAGACCATGATAAACGCGATGGATGGGTACGGAAAGATGATACGAGGGATGATAAGATGGTAGATGAGGGCTCGTTACTTTCTTCCACCGAGCGTATGCTTCTTTTAAGCATTCTCACACCATAGGAGCACCGAATAGGAGGAGGGGATAGGGTCACAGAGGGGCCGTTAGAGGGGCACACCGCAAGGAGATTGGATAGGGTCGTATTTAAGAATAGGAGGGATAGGGACCTATGGAAGTCCATAGGAGAAGCAGAAAGGGGCTATGTAGCATCCTCCGAACCAGTCTCCGCGGAACGTGACCATTGAACATTCAAGTAGCGTGCGGGCGTGCGGCAGCCGCTCTCCCTAGCGTGTAAGTATCTCTGCTAGAACGATCCGACTATAAATGATACAAGGGCTGGAATAGTTGGGATGATGTCCGCATTCTGAAAGTCAGAGGCTTCCAGAGGACTTCCACGTGGGAGAGATGATAGAACCCGAGGTGGCAACGCCTCTACGTCTGAGCGTCATGGCAGTCGCGGAGAGGCTGTAACGAGACGTAGCGTATTGCGATGAGACTGACGTCGGAGCTCGTGTTCAAGCCGGAGTCTGAAGGCACTCTTCATCGCCGACTGTTGGCATTGCAATATTCACGGAGCGTGTTTTCTGGTAAGTGGGAACCCCTGCACAGAGTGCAAGGGAAAGGAAGTCATACGGAACATGCCCTCGCAGCGCCTTAGCTCGTGAAGCGGGAAGACGTAGACGCTCATGGAGCCTCCAGCCTCAAGGTGTGTCGAGACCTCGGTCTCGGATCATGCATTGGAAGCGTCCGCGGGTCCCCACCTGTCCGTCAATTACAATCAAAAACTTCCTGTTGTTGGAGAGAATCAGACGGGAATTTTGAGGAAACAAGATGCCATACTGGACAAGAAACGCCAAAATCATAGATAGAAAAAGGAATCCTTGGCTGACATGTAGATTTGGAGGCGGTGGATGCGGATGCCCATAATCGGCATGATAGACGTACTGCATCGTTAAACTAGATTGGGCTACATGTATTTTCGCGCGAAGTCTACGCCTGCACTGCTCAATCTCTGCTGCTATGCTTCCAAGGAATAAGATTCTTGACTTTTACAGCTTCGCAGCGCGCGAGGACACGGAAACCAGTATGTTCCTTTAATTATCCTTGAAGGGAACTATAACAGGCTGGAAGTGATGCTAGAAGCACGTTAAGGCGGGAGAGAGGAACCAGACAAGTCAAGGAAACGTCATCGAGCACCGCCACGTCTTGATTTGGCAATCACCGCCCTCTGTAACGCCTCAAGCCACGTGTAGCCTACGTAAAGATGAATTTCGATTTCGACTCACTTGTTGACTTTCACCACCACGTATTCATTCTTCTTCGTATGGCGAACATCAACCTCTCCGCTGAAGATGCTTTACTTGTGGACAATTACTCCAAGGCCATACCAAGCAACAACGGCATCAAAGTTACAAAATTTGATAAGCAAGAATGGAGAGTCTACACAAATCGAACGAGCATGGCGCGTCGGACACCGATATGATACCATTTCAAATTCTAATCTTTTCCTTTTCGAGGACAGTCATGCATACCATGCAAAGAGTTTCGAAAGAGGTGCGGTTACATTGAAGGAGTAAAGGCGGATAAACTTCGATGTTCTTGGTGCACAAAACGTTCTGGATGCGATTATCCGACCAGATATCGTCACTGGTTTGCGCGAAAAGAATTTGGAATGACAGACGATCAGTGGAAGCGTCTGGCCCGCCTAGTTCCAGAAATCATTGAACCGTATGAAAAGCCAGACGAGGGGGGAGAGGGAGAGGGAGAGGGAGAAGTGCCACAATTACATGCTGATCCGCGTGGAGGCGGCAATCATGGTACGTACACAAGACGCCTACTAGGTTTATCCCCCAAACTAATCGTCTACCCGAGTAGAGCGTGTCCCTGGACCTACTCCGGAGGTTAGACAGAACCCGAGCTCCAACGATCAAACCAATGCCCTTAGCGACAAAGAAAACAGAGGTATTGAAACAGAGGCGAGCCACCGGAGATGCCCAGGCGAACGAGTTGGTTAAACAGATCCGCAAAGAACAAGACGCACGAAAGAGGGAAGCTGAAAAATACAATATGGCTGTTGCCCTTTTTGAATCCAGAGAAAAAAATCAGAAAAAAGCATACGAGAAGCTTTCATTGGACTTGAAAAAATCTCAGGACAGTCTAGCAACGTGCTCTCAGCACAAGACCGTCCTTCAGAACAAGGTCGCGAGATTGGAGCAGGATTCTGATAGCGTTAAAGTCAAAATTGCCAGTCAGTATTCACGCTGTCTATTCTTTTTGCTGGCTGGCTGCTCACAGTCCATGTTGACGATCCAGATCTCGAGAAGCAATTGCAGGAGAAGACGAGTTTACATCATCGCGCGATAGATGCTCTCACTGGTTAGTGTACATTCCATCTTCTCCTTGCGCCTACTAGCTGCTCATAATTCATTCCAACCGTCCAGATCTCAACAAAGACCTTGAGCGTACGTTTCTCGGCTTTATGTCGTCTTCCCTTCCAAATCTGAATATTACTTCACAAAGGTTATCATAACGAGAGCAAACAGACCGCTTATGAAGAATACAGTTGGGCGAAGATGTGGCTCGATGATCTGAGCGAGTTTGACTTGAAGGCGAATCCCGAGGCCAGTACTGCGCTGATCAAAAAGCTCGCCTCACATCTCGAGGAGATGGCGAAACTTCGACGGAAAACGGCAAACTTGGACAATTACTTTCCGTTCACATCCGGATGTGATACCTCGCCATCGGAACCCCCTCGGAAGCGCTCTCGCAAGTCTTAGTGAAACTCAAAATAGCCGGTAATCAATCTCAGATGGCAGAGAGAATATCTTGAAAGTTGAAACCGTAGTGATTGGGGATTTGGTTTGGGCTTTTTGGAGATGGGTTGTACATAGGCTATCTTCGGACAAGCAATAGAAATTAAGCAGATAAACACCCTGTAGTACACTTGAGATTTAATATTTTCCCACACCGTCAGACAGATAAAAAGCGAGGGTGAAGATGCGATCGAGACTGCCGGATGAACTCCAACGGCTCATGCCGGCGACGACGGCGAACCCTCAGAAGCATCCCTTTCCTTCCTAACCAACGGAGCGTTGTGAGATACGAGAGGAATCTCCCCTTAACGAAGACCCTTCTCGAGCTGTGGCAAAGCAAGACGCCACCTTGGATAGCTTGGCCAGATGATACCTAACGGCGTACTCGGGAAGAGCGAAATGTGATACTCTAGTGTCGGTCGCAAAGTGAGCAAGCATCACGAATCGAGCTGAATGAAGAGATCGATGAGAACGGTATACTTTGGTACTATGATACAAGTCCAATGTCTACATCGTTCAAATCGCTTTCCTTGATCTCCAATGGAAAGCCCACGCGAGAGATGACATCATTGCGCCTCGGAGATTCGACGTTTCACGAACGCGGTATTTGACACGAGACACTGCTTTGGTTAGTTTCGCCTTGACACCTGTGAAATATATTTCAGCAGGATTTCCTGGCCAGAGCACAACGAGACCTATTAATGCATACCTCTGCGTCAGTTTGGATACGGAGTTGGCGCTCTGGAGATGCAAGAAGAAGTTGGTGTTTCATCATCAGTGATTGATTCGTCAAGAGAGTGGAGGATGATGGGTTTTGAGCGACTAGACTCAGGGATAATTATCGGCGGGCCTTCTTTACACTTCTTAATCATACTGATGCAACGAGAGATGAGATGGAAGATTGGGGGAAGACACGAGGACAGCTTACTTTTGAAGAGTTTTCAGATCACCATACAACTCGTAAGCGCCGGGCAGCGCTTCGATGCCAGATAAATCTGTCGTAAATTCGACAACCGGAGTAAAGGTAAGTCTTCATCAACATCTACAGTCATCATCGGGGTGTATGCCTCATCAATGCTTTCGTTAGCGTCCACGTCCTTTTCTGCGTCGGTCTCATCTTCAAACTCAGAGTCTTCATAGTCGTCGAGCCGAGAATCATCAGATTTTAGACTGAGGTATGACTCTGCGTCAGCGTAGAAAGCCTGGTATAGGATCTGTGGAGGGTGTCTCCTCTTCTGATGCGGGGGGAATCTCTCCTCGGATGACCTTGCTACGGATAATATCTTCGTTAATAAGACAGGTCATCCTGTAGCAGTCTTTTGCGATGAGACATGTCGCTTCTGAATAGTCCCTGCTCGACTTCGGAATCCGGAGACATACGTCCATGCAGGTAGGATGGTAGCACCCGTCCCACGGAAGAGGAGTATTCGTCTTAACAGGCTCTCGGCCCAGCGGATGATCGGTCTCTGGGAAGACGGGTACGCACATGTCCTCTGTTAGAGCCTGTTCTGGCCTCGGAACGACGAAGCTCTGATAAAACGGACGACCTCCGAGGCGACGGTAGCCGCGTTGAGGGTTTGGAGGATCTAAGTACTCAGTGTACTTCAGATGGTTTTAGTTAACCAAATAACGCAGGGAAATGCATACCTTTACGACGTATCCGACGAACTTCCGGCATGTGAAGTCTTTGATTGCCTGCTCTGTAGTTTTGTCCAGGTCGCAGCGGTGGGTATTAAAAGTCTTTTCCAATTCAAGACTGAACGCAATATACATCCCTGTCAAAGGGACGAAGAGAGCTGTGCTGTCAAAAAATTCCCGCCGTAGATGTTGACATGATTCAGATGGTTCAGTGAGCGCACCGAAAGGGTGCTTACAATTATATATACAAATGGATGAGTTGTTGTTCCATACCGACAACGATTGTTTCCCCATGACAACATGAAGAACAACAAGTCCAATTGATCCAACAAGAACAAGGCAAGAAAGTTACGGGTTTTGCCGACCTGATCAATCCGTTGATTCCGTTCTGGTGGCGGAGGTTATAAATAGATCCAAACACAATATACAACAGCTTGGTGTTGTATTCTCCTTGAACCACTGCGATCATGAGGCTCCTGCGAGGCTTTTCAAACTAAGGAACCCTCTGAGTTATCCTTCTGTGCTGTTATCCATCTCTTTCTCTGGCTACGACAT
>RZIO01000009.1:2551262-2574685 GCA_004338095.1 Gloeostereum incarnatum
GGTCTGGTAATTAAAGATTTCATTTTGATGTATGATGTTTCTTTTGACCGTTGTTGAGTTGTAATTTGTCCCCTGCGTAGAGTACTTACCAGATGGAACGTCCCATAGAAAAGATGCCGAAATGGAATAATACCAGAAAGTTCCAATGTTGAATGCGGGCATGTATCGAGCTCTCTCTCTCTCACAATCACGCGAGAAGAAACAATACCCTCTTGACGCTTTCGGAGTGTAAGCCAAGTCGGAGGATGGAAATAATCATGGCCGGATAGACCGGGCAGCCATGATGGGATCGAATTGAAAATGTCACACTGTGGTCACAATGTACGTCATCGCAGCTACACTATTCATTTGTAACCAGGTGGGTCCAAGCCGGGGTTCTCTACGAGTACGAGACCCAATCGGAGAATCATCGAAAACGTCAGGCGGGATCCAAGTCTGTGAGTTCTCACTCCGTCGCTGATAGGTACGTAAGGTGCAGGCGGGCGGTATCTGAGGTACAGAGAATCTTTTTATCTTTTCCTTTGACTGGTGACTGGTGGACATCCCTTCCGTGACCCGTGTGCAAGCTATTCTGTGAACGTAGGGTGATATGTGATTGTGAACGTGAAGGGAAATGTACTCGTATTGACGTCTTCTTCTCCCGTGTGTCCGTCCCAGTGTCTTTTGCACGGGTGTTGCATGACCTCGTCCCTTGAGACGTGGTCTCATGCACGCTATGGGAGCAAGGGTACGTCCCTTTTGTTAACCCTGTACCGTCCCTTTCCTTCTGAACGCTTATGCAGAGGGAGACCTTGAACGCAATCCGTGCGGGTGACCTCCACAAGTCTCATCACCCAGGCATGACTCTTGTACGCGCCATTCTTTGAGAGAGCGGAGGTGGAAGAGGGGTTCGAAGATTCGGATCCTTGGCCCGGAGAGTGTGCCGTACTTGGGGTGATCATCGCAGGGGTAGGTTCGCATTCAAGTGATGACGTCATCGCTGGAACGCGCATCCTCTGTTAAGAAAAATTTAGTATGCATTGTTAATGTTCTTTACAATCGGAATAGCCTGCTTATCAGTTCATTTTTCTCTCAAGGCGGCTGGGATGATCTCTACGAATCCGAAGGGATTCACGAATCTTGTGAGAATTCCGTTTACGCCAGACGCACCGGTACCGAACTTCTAATCTTAATTATCTCAGAATGGTAAGCCGGCGGGACAATGGGACGCGGAAACGCTTTAAAAAGAGATCAACGACGGCAATAAGCATCTCCTTTCTTTCTCCACGCTCACCCAAACCAACAAATCTTATGTCTCCGGTGCGTTGAGGACTGGATAATTCTGTCTTGGACATGGGTCTAATGTGGCAGTAGAAACCAATTCCTATGCTCTGCAAAGAACTCTGGGGAGGGGCGCCAGTTATCGACGAACTAAATGAATGCGTATATACGCGGGAATCTGCCTTCTTCCAGGCGCTACCGTATCTCTATGACTGTTTAGAGCTGGCAAAAGTTCCCAAAAAATTCGGAACCAATGACGCCTCCGTCGGCAGAGCGTTGGATGCTCTTCTTATTTTCGGATCTGGTGCCCGCAGGTCCCCAATTCACGTTCTCTTCTTTTCCTGACAAGGTACAAACGCTGTGGAAGTATGCTGTGGCATGGACGGTCTTCTTCGTTCGGGAATTTATCGACCAACCCACCGCCGCCGCCGCCGTCGGTGACGCTCTCCGAACGAAGGCCATGAGGAATTTGGTGCACCTGTTGCGTTCTGTCGGAGCAAACAGTGTGTTTCGCGATCTACTCTATTCCACTCCGAATGTTACGGAATGTCTGACGCGTCTTTGGATACAAAATGATCTGGTGGCGATGATCAAGTGCTATGTCGAGTCTTCTTCTGCCTGTGGTAATGCCTTTTCCAAGTTCAAGGACCTTGAGCTCTTCCACCCCGCCGTCTGAATTCGTCGGGTGCTGCGGACGTTGCCTCGGCCCTCGGCCGCCTTGCTTCGGAGGCTCAAACGAATGATGGAGCAGAGAGAGAGAGTGGGGACTGATGGCTTGGTCGGAGTTCTCTTTGCAGCTCTGCTTGACATTCCGCTACAGCTTCACCTTGGACTTGATCGAGGAAACCCATGCTTTGTCTCCGCGATCTTGAACGACGATGGTGTGGTGTATCCGTTGCCATCGATACCATCCGTTTGGTCCTCGCGCACATCAAGACGAGGAACAACGAGGCTGGTCTAAAAGAGATTTTTGCAACAAGCTTCCAATCTTGCCTTAACTGTTTAATTTGCGCCTCCAGGTGGTACTCTTCGCGGAATACGAGAGGTGGTTGCTCATCCCCGCCACTCGTCTCTCCTACCCACGTTACTGGATTTCGGGAACTGGGCCGCCGCCACGCGGCGGGTTTTTCCTGATTCACAGTTACAGTTACAGGCGTACGGCAAGCTCATCGCGGATATCCTCCTGGCTGCTGACATACAGGGAAAACTATGCTGCTACTCTGTCTTGAGGAAGGTCAAGGCGGTAGGTGGTGGTGGATAAAACGCTCGGACGTCAAATTCCATCAGAATGACCCGGTTCGAGAGCACTGGCAGAAGCTTTTACGATGCTGTCGAATGCTGGGCTGGGGCTGGTGTCAAATTTGCTTTCGATCTGCTGGATAGGAAGTGCGCAGCGGTGAGTCGCTGCTTTCTGTTTCTGTCGGAACCACACTTACTGATGCGTCTTCTTTTAGTGTCACAACGGCGCCGTCACCGTCGCGTATTGCCCTTGTATGTTGGCCTGGTACTGCTCTCGGGCTTGTCAGAAACGTCACTGGCGTGAAGGTCATAGTGAGGTTTGTCAGAAAGACACAACTCCGGATTTCTGTGAGTTCCCGGCGAATGTTTCAGTCCTTTTGAGTGTTATTGCGGCTGACGCAACTCTGGATACAGCGACGACGAACTTCATCGACGGCAAGTTTTTCATGTTCGCTGTGGAATACGACGTATTGTTCCGTAAGGAGGCTCTCCGTCGTCAAGCACGCGAGCATTTCGAAGGTATCCCCATCCCCATCGTTAAACTTGACTACCGCGAGGGATTTCCTGGCGCGATACGTGAGGTGCAGGCGAGCGAAATTAAGACCGATCTTTTTCAATGCGCACTCGACGCAGGGCAGCGCGCGTGAAGGGTAAGGATCCGACGTCGACTGTCCTTGTGATTGTGATTGCCCCAGTCGAGGAAGGCGTTTTTGATGGATTTTCCCTGGTGACCGGCCCAAATGGCGGGACTGGGAGTATCGTACTCCCTGTGTAGCTTTGTTTTTTAATGGTTTCGAATTTATCTGCATGCGATATGTTTCACGACTTGTTACTTAGATGATAGAGATTGGACATTTGTTGTCAAGTTGTCCGCTCTAATCGTCTTGTATCCGTCGAAGTCACACGAGCAAACCAAGGTTTTAGCGAAAATCAGTTCCTTGCTAGGGGGATCTCGGGATAGATTGCGTCGCGTGGAAAAAGCCGCTATAACTACAGGTATGTGTAGGAATAAAGTAAAAAAGGGGGTTCGGGAGATACAGATAAATATATATGTATGGGAGGGATCGCAAAAAAGAGCTATACAATTCTGGCAGGAGAAGAGTGAGGCTAACGAGCCACTCCCACTTCGTCCCGCCAGTTATAAGCGAGTCTGGCAGCCAAAGCGTAATTGTGGCATACGCTTTGGCCAGCTTGCTGAGACCTCACTTTCGGCCTATCGAGGTGGAGGTATTGATGACAACGACTTTTGCTTGCAACCTGTGCAGGTGGTGATTGTCAATGTCTCGGTCTGTGCATACAGACCATAACTCACCCGTATCCTCCATCCGTTGCGGCCCGATCGAGGGTGGATGAAGGCTTACATCTCACTTCTGACCTGTGCAGGTGGAGATGCATGGGTGAGTGTCGGTTGGCCGGAGATCTACGCAGAGGGACTCACTGGACAATTAGACTTGCATAAACAATATTTTAACCCCAACTAAGCTAACTAGGGTCGGTATCTGTTGGGTGCAAGCACCATCTTCAACTTGAACCTGAAGTTCACGCGTAATAGCGCCACATTGAGGCGATTGTAGCGCATGTGTTCCGCCAAGAGACGAACAGAAAGAAGGCCAAGGACTTACTTACCCGATGGATTAATATGTTTTAAGACCTTCTCACAACCCACTCCCACTCCCAGCCCGCCCTAGATATAGCCCAGGCGGGAGAGCACGTGAGAGAGCAGAGAAGTTGGACTGAACTCAAGATCTCAAGTTCGATCCGCGATTTCCCTACTGTCTCTAAGCTTTTGTTTTTGCTGCTGCTACCCACGGATGTCAGTGCGTACGCAGAAACGAGAAATCCGGGGATCGCCAACGCCCATTAGCCCCTAAGGATGCTCCCGTTCAGAGCGGTGATGCGTTGATGGCCATGCACGTGGAAATCCTGGTGCCCGACACCCAAGTTCTTCAACGCCATTGCCTTCACCATTGCATTGCTACAATACCTTCGACACTCCTTCTCACTCAGTCTAAGACAGACCTCTCTTTCTTCCGTTCAGTCACAGTTTGTCATTTAGTGGACACAGAGCATGAAAGGCTCCTGCGGCACGGTTCTTCCGTGTTGTGTCTCCCCGACGTGAGGTCTGTACTCTTTAGTCGATTTCGCTCCGTGTCTCTGCCTTTCTCGCTGCATTTGTCAGTTAATAAAGCCAACAACTCCAACCTTATCCGACATTCCCGATCGATGCGATGATATACTGCCCGAGAAATGCCGTCGAGTACGGTGCCCGCTCGGGAGTCTCCAGGAACTGAAATAGTCTAATCCTCGTCCCCGTCCTTCGGTTTCTACTGCTCTATCCCCTCCCCGAGAAAGCCTTCTGATCCCCTGAAGACGGACTACTAAATCCCTATAAGGGCCCCTTCAACAGGACGATTTTCATCATCGGCTATCCTTCCCGCAGCTTACCAGCGACAATGTCAACCCAATCACCTTACTGGGTGTGGACCAGCAGTAGCCAGCGTGCAGACGATGCGCATGGACCCTCTCCGTGCGTCTTCGGCGCGCTTCCATACGTGAGAACCCCACCCAACGAGGCGTCCGAATTCATTGACTTCCGATTCACATCCTTCAATCCGAGCATACTTAATTGCGCTGTGGCAGGACCCGCTCAGAGAATGAGATTCTATGTCATCACGGATCCGACTAACGCGCCGTTCACGATCTTCAAACAGGTGGAGAATGGGGAGAATATCGCTGTTATCGAATGGGGAGCAGAACCGAAGGTGGAGGTTCGGGGGACGTATCATAAGCAATTAGTTTCCGAGTTTATACCTTTATCTCAGGATCAACAGTAAGTCTTCGATTGGCCTTCAAGATCTTAGCTCACCTTCAAGATTACAGTAGTCGAGTGATGACATTCGCTGACAGGCAGTACGCGTGGGTCCCTGAGCGGGACCAGATATATGTACGTCTCGTGCTATTCTATGGACTCGACATCTTGGCTAAAGTTATCTCTAAGCTATTCAAAATGTCCGGTACTCGCCGCCAACTCGTTGCCCGTATCTCCAACGGCGTTGGACGGGTGACGCTGCAGATCGCGCAGATCGCATTCGAGGCGGGGCTGTTGCTACATTGTTTAGTTGGAACGGTTCTTTTGTGCAGTGAGCGTGCTATTGACTGAACGAATGTAGCTGGTTAAATTGAGTTTTCTTGTTTTCTTTTTGGGTGAAGATGTTTCTTCTGAGGTCATTTGCAATGTACTTGACTGCTTGTATACATTACTATTTTATTCTAAGCTCCTCCTTCGTCGGGACGTTCGCCTGACAGATCCCGGTCAGCACCACACGCCACACGACCACATGATACGCCATCGGCTTATTGTCTCTACCGCGTTGTCCATCCGTTCGTCTAACCCTTGGAAACTCCATCAAGGAATGTTTTAGCACACGCCACGGCCATGTCTGGATATATCCCAGTTAGGTCAGGCTCGCTGGTCAAAGATTTCAGAAGGTTCATCTCGTTGCCACGTTAAATTCGAAGGAGAATATGTAGGGGCGCTGTTAAGATCGTTCACGGCGAGTCTATGAACTACATAACGTAGTAACGGACTCTGTAAGACTCCGGAGAGAAACACAACACATGTTCAAAGTAGTACACGTTTACACACCAACGAAAACCAGGCATTGTCACTCAGGCGGATCACACGATTCGTTCTTCCTGAGGCTCAAGCTCTCCGACCACTTCTTTCCTTCCTCTACTCCCTTCAACAGAGCCGCGGACTTCAATTCAAAACCTGCTACGGCGTCCGCTCCAAGCGGAATACGAACGGGGAGTTCGTCGCCTTTCGAGACCTCGTAAATCGCCTCGATGAGTTTCTCCGAGTCGCCTATGTAGGGCGTGTCCCCAGACTTGATAGAAGAGATCAAATGTCGAAGCTGCTGAGATGGAAGCGTTGTATCTTTGGAGTATACCTCCTTCGAAGGCTCAGTAACGGCGTGGTGTGTTACCAAGCCCGTGTTAAACATTCCCGGACAGAGGATGGATACCTACATAGTTGATGCAATAAACTTCTCATTAGAAGTATGGAAGAAAGTTTGATACATTAACGCACTGTAATATTCCATGCTGGATCTAATTCCCGTGCTAGGGATTCGATCAAGGCGTCTCCTGCTAAGAAGCAGAGTAGTGAATGAGTGGGAATCACTTGATCCTCGTAACGTTAGCAACTCACCATATTTTCTGTATACCATGAGGATGGAGAGACCTTGATTAACAATGTCAAGAACATGATCTTTATCTCCACTTACGTCGCACTGTAATACTGTCCACGACGATGAGCACACGGTTCATTCGGTGAACGTAACGAAAATACTCACACCAAAGACAGGGGAAGATTCGATCCCAAAAATAGAGCTGACATGTAGGAGTTGGCCGCCCGGCGGCTTGTTGACCTCGCGGAAGTACTTGATGGCTTCTCTTGCCACTGCAGTAGCTCCCCAGAAGTTGACCTAGACAGTTACAGTCAGTACGATTGCTAATGATATCGAACAAGATGTTCGTCCTACGGACTTCAAATAATGCCCGAGCGGTCTCATCGTGAGTCGCCTCGACCTCGCTAACAACACAAGCGCCAGCGTTGTTGAACACCACATCAATCCTTTCAAACTTCACGATGGCCTCCTTGAACGCCTCCGCGATCTCGTTCTTGTCGACAACGTCCAGTTTCAAAACGAGGAGCTGGGAATGTGGATACTTTGATTCTAAATCGGCGATGACTTGAGGTTTCCGAAGGGTCGCCACGACGCGCTCGCCTTTCTTGAGCAGATATTCAGTCATGATACGACCGAATCCTGTGCTGGCGCCGGTAACTGGTGAAGTCATGGGTCTGAATTGGGAGGAAAAGCGGGCAGGTAGCCAGGCTCACCAAACCACACTCGGGGAGTCGTCCACGCCATGGGAGAGAACAAGATGTGGGGGTAGATGCCCACATCCTCGCCCTCTTTTAAGCGATCCCCGGGGGACGGAACCATGGAGACGAAACGGAGAGCCAAAAGCAAATTGGACCTACAAAATAGCAATAGATGTTTGGAGTTTTGGAACCTTGAGAAACCTATGAGAGGTGCCTGGCTTCGTTCATCTCTGACGTATCACATTATCGGCGGAAATCAAACAAGAAACAATATGGAGTGCGAGCCATGCAGAGAAGATGTCTTGGGTCAAGTGCGTATCGGAGATCTTCAGGTCACAGGTAACACCACTTCCTAAGCCTCAGCTCACAGAGAACGTCGCCATACACCGAGTAGATTCTGGCGCTTGTTGATTGATGCGTGCAGGGACGTTGAAACAGTTGGGAGAGCTCTGTGACAAAGGGACGAGGAGCACATAACGTTTCAATGCGAAAGATCCGACATCATGACCCAAAGCCACTGCAGGTGATACGACTGCAATAGGATTTCTCTTCGAAGGACGGGCTTGAGGCCATGGAAGTACGAGAATGCCGGAAGTGCCGTAGGAAGTACCTCGGTGCTCTCGTGACTCTCGGCCAATCCCGCAGGGGACTGAACGAGCGTCGAGACAAAATCAGAAATTCTGGCCCGCATGGACAGTTGCCGTAATGATAGCACCCACGTCCGTCATCGTCAATGGACTTTTCACCAATAGCACTGACCCCAAGGTTTCACTGACGCGAGTGATCAGGACCGCAAGCCTCAAGGGAGATTACCCCAAATCTTACATATAATCAATGCAAAATGTTCATTTCCGATTGTTGAGGGTTTGTTTGTTTGTTTACGCGAGGTTTGGCCTATTCCTTCTTCTTCCCTTCCCGCACGCTCTTGGCTATCTTCAAATCATTCGCAACTTCTCCCCAGAGGGTATAAATGATTGCAGAAGGAACGATGATCCAAATTCTGGAGGTGGATACGGTAAGCTTAGAGACCTGGTAAGGAACCGACCATCATGAATCTTACCCGTTAGGAATGATCCAGTATCGGATCAAGTCGATCGTGTTGTTGTGCCCGATAGCACAGTATCCACAGTAATATTCCTGCGCCCAGTAAAGGACGGTTTTCGCGACCGTCAAAGACGCAGTGATGAGGGTCAGTAACGGCGCCAGCGCGGACGAGGACGAATAGAGAACGAGAGATATGATGTTAAGAAGATTTTCGGCTAGATTGAGTAGAGCTTGGGGAAATGTATTAGCGAGTTACGCAGCTTATGTGGGCTGGCGTACATTGAGCGTTCGTAAACCCGTTGCCTTCTTTGAGAGCCAGTTCGCCATACAGCTAGATAGATTATTAGTCCGTCAATTACACGGAGAATTCCCGCGGTCACGTACGTAGTCAACCTAGTGGGCCATATGAGAATTATTATGCATATAAGAAAGTAAAAGAAGCGTACCTCTTGATAAATCTCATAGGGTTTCCAGATCCAATGCAAGTCGCCTCCCTGTGAGGGTTCCATCAGATCCTGGAGGGACGTCACATGGAATGGAAACACACCCTCATAGATCTCGGCCTATTGAATATGTCAGTTCATAGTTGTGAACTTGCCGCTGTGAAAAAATGAATGAAACGGCGACTAGCCTCATGAAGCAGTACCCGATGTCCCAAAAGATGATCTAGGAGTATTGGAAGGTTAGTGAGTAAACAGAATCATTCAGAAACAAATACGAACAGGAATTGAGACTACTAGCCATAGCTTGATCCACCCGTGTGCTTTTTGCGCCATGGTCGTTCGTGGGGAAAGGAAAAAACAATTCACAACGCGTGACAGCTGGTTCGAATTTCGTGGGTGCGCGGCACGCCTGTACGGCTGATCCGATGTTCGGATATCACTTATGAGTCATGTATACTGATCCGCTGTTTGGCCGTGCCTCCCGCCTGAACTTTTCTTGCCATACAGTATACTGAGTCTCAGTATGCATCTGTAGGCATGCCATGAGGCATGGGACTTGAAGATGATCATGCGGCCTTACTCGCATAGGGTAAGTAGACAGTGAAGAACTGTCCATATCATGTATCAAAAGATCCACTCCACTCGCACAGTCTTCGACGGCGGGCGAACGCTACTACTTGCCTCTCATTGACATCAGTCCCGGTGGCAGTAAAGTATAGCGAAGCTGATAATTGCTTCAATGCGACAGTTGCCTTCGGCTTGGTGCCTCACTTGAGCAACGCATGACTCTCGTCGTCCTCAATTCGCTCATGTTTCTTATCCTTCATGCCTCATGAGCAAATGTGACGTGATAGAAATTCTAGCGCACACCATAATCAAGTTAAGCTCCGTAGCTTCGTCGCATCTGACACAGACCAAGTGACCTCGGCTCACTAGGGACGTTATGTTTTGCGGAATCCAACATCTATTCACAGAACACTGCAGTAACGGGTACAGTAGCACCGAGAATTCCAGAAGACTTCATTATCATAGCGTCTTAGTTTGACTATCGACGTAAGTCGAAAACACCTTTCCTTCGTAAGTATCTCCGAGAGCAAACAGAGTAGCGGTCGTAGGAGGAGCGTTCTTGAGGAGTGTATTCATCGCGATCGTCAGTCGTCCATTAGAGTCAGTTGAGCTTTTGAAAGTGGACCAGAAGTTGGGGTGGCTTCTAAGGATGAAGATAACGATGTTAGCAAGAGGCCGACGTCACTAACGAGGGAACAGACACATACTTTGGACGGATGCGGTCATTAAATACGACCTTTTTACTCGGCAGGCCTTCTTGGAGAGGAGAGTCCACGACGGATATTTCTATCACCTTGATATCTGATCGCGAGGTTGGCTCGACAAGGGTGACATCTTCATTGGGTTGCATGCGCGCCATCTTCGTCGGTCTAGAAATTGTGCAGGAGTCGTCTGTAGTACGCGGGCGTTTACGAGTGTCTCGTTGCGATTCCGCATTCTTCGTCGTCGTCTCGTCCAGGGTCTTGCGGGCGCGGGGCATCTTTTGTATCATCGAAGGGTCGAAGAGATCTACAGCGGAAAGCGGACTTCAGAGCGTAAAAGGAGGAATCCGCAGGATCCGCATACCATCCAGGACGTACTTCGCACGTGGCATGGCGAACTGCGCCGAAAGACAGGCAGAGATCCAGTCAGAGTGTATCACCACTAGATAACGAGATAGCAGCCTATCGGATGTCAAAAAATGACTCTGCACGGATACGAGTGAACCTACTCGTGAACCCAAGGATCTTCAAGGCCAGCGCAGAAAAAGAACTCCGCGGCATAGAATTCGGTTTCAGATTGGGCTATTGTTCCTCCATTCTTGACTTCGATCGGACCATCCTACAGTTTAGAACTAGTCGCGTAGGAGTCAAGAGAAATGGACAATACCCCAAGCAATTCGGAGGCTTCGCGCTACGGAAGGGCTAAAACAAGCTACCAATGTTGCATACAGAAACATGATAAGGAAAAGACGCGTAGAGAATACCTTTGCATCCCAGAAAAAGCATTTGCGATGGTGGTCCGATGGCAAGGCAAGGTCACATTAGGGCAGGTTATGATCCGTCCTTCATCTGATCTGATCTAATCTAATCTGTCGAATCCGTCACCGCCACATCCCGCCACATGTACAATAGCATTTCGCCCCTTCCATCTGCTTGTATCAAATTAAGAAGTACTTTCCACAGTTTCCATTGGAAAAGTGCAGGAAATTCATATATGGTGCTCTATAGCGCAATCAGCGAGGCGTTCATTGACGAGTTTGTCCTTGATTCTACAGCGTTGATTTATTTCTTTGTACAATACAGACGATAAAGTATAGGGATTGGCATAACGATGTTTATCTTCTCTCTTCAGTCAAAGTACTTCAATGATTGGCACACTACAAGAGAGTCACACGAACAGAGGGAAAGAAAACAGGGGCGAAAGCACTTTACATGGCGACTTGAATGAGCTGGCCTGTATTATTGTTAGTACATCAACCTCCTGATCATGATAAGAACACACCGAGCTGGAATGGCATTTGACTAAGATCTCCCTGCGCGTTGAACTCTTGTGTCAAAAGAGAATGGCCATAGCCAGGTACCAGGTTCTGCTTCTCCGGGAAACCAAAGTCGAACACAGTATTGGGGCACGAGGACCTCAAAGTCTTCGTGAGGTCGGCTTTGTACTCCTTAGGAAGAGGAAACATGAACCCAATTCGCGCGCGTTTAACGAGAGTCACGCCATTGATATGACCATCACGAGAGAGGAAGAACTTTTCGAAGGTGGAGACGGGGACTAGGACGGTAGGGAAGATCACGAAGTTCTCGAGGAGAGGACAGAGAGCTTCTTTGCCGATAGCGGGGTCGTCGGCGACGGTCAAAGCTTCAAGCATCTCAACGGTAAAGCTCATGGGTGGAGGAGTGCGATGGTCAACGATGAGCGCCATGGTGAGTATCTTCAGCTGAGGCGTGCTCCGAATGAAATCGATGACATCTGGGCATTTGGTGGGGAGGACGGATACCCTGAGATGTGTGACTCCGTTGACGATGGGGCAAAAGGAGGTAAGGGGAAACGCAACGTCTGGGACGTTTTCTATGTGGATCTCCATGACTGGTTCGTTGTAAGTGATGTGGCGAAGATTGGGAACGTGTCTAAGGGAGCGGAAGAAATCCGACAAGTCTCCCCCAGTGTTGTTGACGGACAGCGATTCAAGTGACGGTGAGCTCACTTGGAGGGCCATATCTTGGTCTTGGTCTTGGGGTTGGCCCTGACCCGCTTCCTGCTGGAGCCCACACAACGTCACATCAAACGTCTTCAAGCTTTGGCAGCGGCGGATGGCCTGCAATGCATCATCGGTGAAGAATGTGCCAGCAAAATTCGATGCAATAGATAACGAGGTCAACTGCTCCCACGCAACAGGAAGGGAAAGACAAAGGGAGAGATTTTCGCTCGTCATGTCCGGAACGATAGAGAACGCAATGCTGCGTAGCGCCGGTGCGCGAAGAAGCTCTAAAGTTCTCTCCTTCGTGTCTGGTTCAAAGATACCACACGGGAACGTGAGGCTGTCCAGAGTAGGGACGCGGGATCCGGGAGTGTCAAGGACTGATGTGTACCGAATCAAGACTGGAGAGCCGACATCTAGGTGCTTCCAACGCTCGATGAACGGGAGCACGGCATTGAGGGTACTCTCAGCAAATGGGTTAGGAGCCTCGGGAGCGATGGAGAAAGTGGGAATCCCATTTTCAAACGTTACGGATCCGCCTGATCCAAGTCCAACAGGGTGAAACTGGGCATTCCCTTCTGCGAATGAAATGTGCAGCGGAAGGGAACCAGAACGTGAAAGCCATGCCCCAATATACTCCTCCTTAGAGCACACTTTCTCCTTGTCATATTTATAATATGGAACAACGATGGCGATCGCCGACCACAGTTTCGGCGTGGAGAACGCAATCTTCCGCCACGAGCTGCAGACGCGACCGAGGAGCATGGGGGCTTCTCTCGCGTTCATGGATGGGTTTCTCCCGGTGGGCAAGCATCTGAGGAAGATTTCTTCGAGGACGTCCCTCGACACGCTGCGTAAAGGAGATAACGCGGCCTTGTACAAATCAACGGACTTATCGAGAGCAGATCGCTTTTGTAGGAGCTCATTAATCTTCCTATCGAATTCTTTACGCTCAGATTTAGCCTGCTCAATTATATCAATAAAGTAGGCTCGATCTTCTGGAGTAAGCGTGGTTTCTGGGTTGCGTAAAGCTTCTGCCAGTCGTTCGGATGAGTCTGTGAGTGAGGCATGCTCATCCATTGTTGTTAGCGTCTGTAAAGATGTCAGTCATTTAGATGAAATCAATGAACCGTAAGCATAGAACACACGGATTATGTGGAATATGATCGTTGAAAGGTTTGAGATTGAAGTTGGGCGTTCCAGGTCAAGGTGACATACGATCATGTGACATGTACTTCTTCAGCCACATGGCAAGATGTGGCGCATTCAAGCTTCAAAGACGATAATCATTGTAGTTGCTTTCTCGTATTTATGGCCCTAACCGGGAATCTCGGTGATTTCTTCTCATTGAGGACAGTAGACTGTGAACTCCTGTGAACCTCGTGCTTTGGGAAATTGAAGGACATCGACACTACTAGAAGCGCGGTACTGTCATCTGTACATTCTGCTTCTAGTTGGCTATGCCTCTATCACAGAGCCGCTTTGGCTTTGACTACAAATCCATGTACATGAAATCGCTGGAGTATTGCGTGACGTAGCCTTATATCGCTACTTTATGGCGTTGTTATGGCGTAGAAGATATCGGGCGTGAACGCGTGAATCCTTGTTCGTTCAAATCACAGCAGCTCGTAGATGTACGCCAATGACACCGATATATACAGCAGATAATACACAAATGCAATTATTCACTTGTACGCCGCATGAATCAGCGCGGCGACAGAGGGGAGGGGCTGGCACCGCTAAACAGGCATGATTAGATAGTTGCGTCTAAGATGCACACAGAGACATAAAAAAGACGTACCGTTCTCCATCCCACCTTCGAGGATAAAACAGCTCCTGACGACGGGACTAAGTCGATCGTGAGGAAACGACTCGGGGACAAGTAAGGCGGACAAGTCGACGTACACTGGCAGGAGATGAAAGTGTTGCGTTCATTTGAGCTCTCGCCAATCTGAGTTCTTCTTCGAGTCTCTTGCAGCGCTAAAATCATTCCAGATTTCAGTTATCGCTCCCTCATATCCTCATACACAGAGAAAAGGTACATCGTGGGCTTTCCAAAGCGCATCCCTGTCTTCGAGGGCGGTAGCAGCCGTCTTTTCTGTATCATTTTTGATGTTTTGATATTCCGCTTTGAGATCAGATAGTTCTTGTTTCAGTTGGGTTACTTCCTGTCATCGGGTAAGCGCAATCGGTGGGACAGGAATGGGGACGTTGGACCTTTTTCGTTGCTTCAGCTTGTTCCTGAGAATTCTAAGCACGAGATGAGAAGGGGACGGATAATACTCTATGGAAACACGCACCGGGCGGCTCATATTCTTCGACGGAGAACGCATGCGCTGTATAAGTGAGCCCTCAGTCAGGAATCTATCCAGCGTGGCGTCGTATTTAAACAATCAATACGGTGAACGCACATCTTCTAACTGCTTCATTTTTCTCATATCCTCTTGCATCTTGGCGTTCTTCTACCCAAGCATCGGCTCAGTTCCGAAGCAAGGAGGAATGGAGGAAGGAAGACGTCATCGCACTGATTTAAACTCCTCCAATTCAAAATGCATCGCGGACATACGATCTTGAGCGAAAGTAACGTTTTTCTGTCAAACAAGTATCTCGATAGTAAGAATCGAAGGCGATTATCTGCATGTCAGTGGGAGTCGTACCGTACTCTCCAGGAGAGCTTTTCTCAGGTCATCTCTTTGGGTGAATAAATTCTGGCGTTCCGCCTCAAGGTTCTAGTACGTCGGAGATGGAGGCGTAAGAAATGCAGCGCCTCACTACCCAGGAAATGCAGAGCTTACGTTCAGCTGGGCAACCATCGTATCGATCGTAGACTGGATCTGGAACCGGGTCAGGGTTAGGACATGAGAGAGAAAAGAGAGAGACAGCTTTCCTTTAATTCATCTCGTTCGGCCTTCAGGTTCTGCGCATGAAACCGACATAGGAGACTGTGAGCTTCCCTTGGCCGGAAGCTAATGGCACATAAAACGTACGGCAAGTTGGATCCTCATTGCTTTGGCCGTGAACTAGTATCGGATCGTGGCAGAACATTAGGAAAGATAGAGAGGGAGGTATTAGGCATTTACCGAAATATCAAGTCTCTCATCTTTCTACGATAACGTTGGTCATCCCCGAACGTTGTAGTAGGACAAGAACGACGTACCTTGAGCTGAGTATCCAAGTTCAGACGCATCAACCGGTCGATCCTGTCTTTCAATTGCATATTCTCTGTCTCTAGCCTCTTAGTCTCCTGATCGGGATCGGACTGTTAATCCAAACGCGGGGATCGAGAGGGCGAGGCGTACCGCCTGCTCATCCTGGAGCGCAGTCCTCATGTCGTTAATTCGAGCCTCTGCAGGGGAGAGAGCGTGTTGAAGCTCGGCCTTGAATATCTCTTCCCTCTCATAGCCCTCCCTTTCATGTTGGGCTTTGAGAGCGGCGATTTCGGCGGCGGAACTCGCTTGTTGATCTTCCTTTACACCAGTGATGCGTTGTAAGAGCGAGCTACGTGCAGTAGAGACTAAGGCGGAGAGAAAGAGATAACGTACTAATTTTCTTTCCCAGATTGCGAGTTCTTCAGCATAGCGTATGTTGCGCCAATCTTCCTCAGCTTGGAACACGTATTGGATTCTTTCGGTGGGAGTTGCTAGTTCTTGTTCCTTTTCATATGCCCGGGTATCGCTAAGAGATGTGGGTAGGTGGATAGGAGAGATAACGCACAAGTATCTCGATCCTTCTTAATAAGTTATGACGTTCCATTGATACTTGATGAATCTCCTGTAGAAGTACTCCTCAGACAGGCACTGAACCGTTTCTTGAGTAGTACTAACCTGCTTTTGCTTATCATTCTCCTCCATTACCTTCCTGTACCCCTCATCCTTTTCTGACAGCCCACGATACGATTCCTCGAGAACCCGGTATCGTCTCTCCGCCTCTTCCTTGCCCAATCGGATCTGAGCGATGTCACGCTCGAGTCGAGAATTCTCCTCCATTAGTTTCCTGTTCATCTCATTCTCCTCCGACAGCCCACGAAACCGCGATGATTCCTCTAGAACCCGACATCGTCTCTCCGCTTCTTCCTTGTCCGATCGGATCTGGGCGATGTCTTGCTTGAGCTGAGCATTTTGAGATTGCGAGTCACCGAGAGCCGTGGCTAAAACTCTCAACATTTCTGCTTCCACCATTAGATTGGTGTGATGTGGGAGAGAGATAAGTAGTTTGTGGGTGCACTGATATTCCCATGGGCCATGAGGTTGAAGGGATCACATGTACATATGTCGAGAAGTTGTGAATGAGGCGCTGAGTGGTGCACGACATAAGTGCTTAAATCGTCTGGAATAAGATCCTATACATCATCGACAGGCCCGGGCGAGAATATCCGTGAAACCTCGGCGGGTAGCAGGACCTCGCAAAAAAAAAAGAGAAAGACGGACCGGTTATGGCTTTGACTGTCGGAGGGAGAGAAATAGTCTAGATGGGAGCATCTACTAATGCACTATAGATGGTGTTCTGCCAATCAAGGAGAGGAACCTGTACGCTTGCGGTGCAAATGACGCAGCAGAACAGGCCGCCCGTCGTGGGAAAAATAAATTACACAGCATTCCCGCTTTGATGCCGAAGGGCGGGAGCGGGGTGTATGCCGTCTCCCACTCGCACGCCATTGGAACTTCAGCCCTGTCTCCAATCCGCCCACACCTACACTCTGATTCACCCAGAAAACGCATGCATGCACAGCGAAAGGATACTAGAGCATACCGCAAGAGTACAATGGTACTACTACTCGCAATAGGAGAACCTCGTAACATCTTTCAAATCAAAGACGACCTCGCTGGCCGCGTGCTCAGAGATTCCGTCGAAACAAGCAACACTCTTCCTCCGCTGCTTCTTCGTCGCAGAGTCGGCGCGCAATATCCTCTTGCACCAGTAATCCGTTGTAGTCCTCACGAAACCGTTGGAGGGAGGTAGATACCAGTGGCCGCCACTGGTATCTGGGGAATGAATCGGATACGGAGGAGGAGGAGGAGGAGGAGATGATGGCGGAAAACAGATGCTGGAACAACAATGGCAACATTGGCTCCCTGCTTGCAGGTGGGTGAAGAACCAGGAGGTACACCGCCACCGCTGAAACTGCTGGAATGAGAGACTGTACTCCTCGGAGGTACTCGCGTAAAGCCGCCAGGACATTCGAAGAACGCTGGCGGTACATATGAGCTCGACCTCCGCGATTTGGTTTGGCCGCGCGCGAGATCGATGCTGCCAGAATAGATCATTTCCCCCGGTGGCTCCGGGGTGACTGGAGAAACGCAAGGTTCGACATTCGAAGGGCAGACGTGAAAGTCTCTCCTCCGGGTCCACGATCGAAAGAGAGGTGTTGGTGTACTGATTTGCGACACCGATAACATCACTCTCCTCCTCCCCATGACCACCTCCCCGTCCTCGTCCCCGTCGGGAGCATACCCATACTCTTCCGACAACTGAGAATCCAAATTTCATCCGACATCTCTGCCTTCCATGCCTCTCCCCAAACACCCTCCAATCAAACCTCCGGGGTCCAATTGAAGAATCACGCCTCCTCAGCTTAGTCTCTCGTCCCTCAGCGACGGGGAGGCCTAGGTGGACGCAAGCAGCGTCTCCTCAACCATAGAAGCGACGGCTGGTTCTGGACAGTGAGAAGAGCAGTGGGGTGATTTGTCGATACTCATCTTCCTCTTCGGTACCGGCGGAGCTGGGGATTGCATTCTCAGCCTCGTCTCTGTCTTCGTCCTTTGACGGTGCTAGTGCCATCGTTCACGGCTGGTAAAGGTATTGAGCCACGCCGTTCATCTGAGATACGTTGAACGTTGACCGCGGCGGAGGTTCGGTGGCAGTGGGGTAATAAGGAGAGAACGAATCGGGACTACGAAGGGTAGGTCAATAATCAGCGAGGGAATTCGCACGATAACAGCGGGGAAGCCTCATACATGATAAGACCACACATGTGCATGAACGGTAGAGGATCTGGTCTGGTCTGCTTCCATCCAAACACAGTACTACTAGTCCACGGCGATTCAAGGAGCGAAGCAAGAACAAATGACGAGAGGAGGATAGATGGACAAGAGAGGGAGGGAGCAGATGTGCAACCCTACCAGTCGCGCATAGCAGAGCTTACATCGGGGAACAATCCGCCGCTAGGGCGAACCTCCCTTATAGCAGGGAGAGTTCAGTTGTGCTTGAGATAGCGGGATAAAGCATAAATTTGACTAGCGTGGAAGTGAGATAGATCCTCATGCGCAAACGCAAACGCAAAATAGACGATACCTTTCATACATACGCCAAATACACCTTTACCCTCAGCGGCGACCGACGGATTTGCACAAGGTAACGAGATTAGGGGCCTGGCTGCGTAGGTGATAAATCGGAGGATATGACTAGTGTACAACGGTTACGATTTGAGAGCGTCAGATGCGTTGCTCCATGGTGTACATCTTGAGGAGAATCAGGACAAGTGTTCCGTGAGGACGGTCACAAACATTACACCTATGAACGACGACCAATCAGGCGAGGCTCTAGGCATGATATACAAGTAGGCAGGAAACACATACCTTGCACACCGAGCAACTCCCAAGCTCATAGTACTATCTCAAATCCAAATGTTCTCGTGAAAGCGTTCCTCTGACCTTATAAGCTTGAGCAGGCACAGGCAATTCGTTGGAGGATACGAAGACAAGAGCGCCAGTGTATTAAGCAGACTAGCTATAAGGGTAAACAGAAGGAATCATGTATCTCCCATACGGGCCGCAACCGACACGCAAAAAAAAAATCGACGCGATCTAGGTGAGAGAAAAAGTCCATCTCCCTTCGCTAAATGGGCTCAAGATCTTCCTGTTCAAAATAGAGACAGAAACACCCCAAATATCAACCCGCGAGGTGATAACTTTCGATAAGAAAGAATCCGCCGCGCGTGGGGGCTTTTATACCTTAGGGTGTGGGAATAGCTTATGTCAGGCATCAGAGTCCCACAGTCACATGCCTCCGACGGAGTTTATATACGGAGCTTGAAATGTAAATTCTCTTTTCTTTACAGTCATCTCGCTGGTCTATTTTTTTTCCTTTGCTCAGTTCTCACAGGCGATGTGGATGCTGAGAGATGGCCGAGCGTGTAGAGCGATTTGAAGCCGAGGCTGGGCATGTCATTTGTCGATTCATATTTCTATCGTTTAGTGGCTAATCAGTTGCGGTTACATCCTATTTACCTTTCGTTCTTTTTGCTTTTATTTCACACAATGATATCCTGTTTCCTTCTTGTTCCTACCACCCAGTGTGGTTTCAGAGCATGAGTAAACTTTCTGACCCTTGCCTTCAGCGGGTGCATTTGTGATCTTTATCGTCCTGGGCGTCGGTCCCAGCTAAGCTCAATCCATTCGCGTCAAATCCTCCGTCTAGCGGCGTTGTACTGGCTCAATCAACCTAGAACACCGATCTCTGTATATGCTTGCTTGCTTGCTTGCTAACGCGAAAGATCTCCACCCCTCCTACTACCCGCATAAGCTTTTACCACAGTATGAAGGGCGTCCCAGCTGTAAATCAGAGGTCATGGACGTGGCACTATCTGAAGCACGAAGGTATCCGGTCGACCGGATGGATGCCCTCCTGGTGCGAACAACAGCGGGCCAGATCCCAGAGTTCGTTGCGCTAGGACATCATCATTATGCGGGAGATTCTGTCCGGGCCAACTGGGAGAGAGAGGATCAAGGTGCTGCTGGTGCCCGACTTCGTCCTCTCTGTAAAGGGAAGAAGGGGCATACGTCCGGAGGGAAGAGGGCGTTCTTGGTCATATTTCCCAGTAAGCAGGCAGAGTTCCTGGAGTACAACACGAGCCTCATCCCACTGTCCATCTTCCCATCCCACCGACGGTGGCCGGTGATGGACGACGACGACGACGACGAGAAGTGACCATGACGCTGGATCGGCCTCGGGATCATACCGCTCAGGAGAACACTGCGCACTCACACGGCTGCACGAGAGGACGTTGTTGCAAAAACGCGCTCACGAGGGCAGGACCTACATAGGGACGCAGCACCCAGTAATGGTTGTACTACGACACTAGCCAAGCGCGGCGCCGAGGTTCCCCTCAGAGGGAGGACGGACGGAAACTTTGACCCAACAACACACCGCAGGAAGCGTGGCGGTGCGCTGACGGGTGGTGGGTTGAAATCCCTACGACGGACATGGAAGGCCTCCAACGACCAAACCTCTCCTCCCCCCCAACCAGGCGGAGGATCTCCTTCCACCCGGGGGGGGGGACACGCACAAAGTGAAGCTCCTCGCGTCCTGGGGCGGGGTGAAGCAGCCAGGACGTACGGCGCCAGAGAAGCTTCGAGCACCCGCTGGAGTTAGTGGCGAGAGAGAGAGCTACACTGGGGAAGAGCAGAATGAGAGGAGAAGCGGCAGGGGGAAGAATCAAAGTCTTCAAGCTCGCTGGACACGGAGGGACTGGACTCTGCAGGGTGATACGTAGTTGCCAATATTGGGCGAGATATCTGGACTTTTTGAGGAAACCGTGGGTGAGGAAGAGATGGGAAGGGAAGGGAAGGGATAGGGATAGGACGGTAGAAACGCGTCCATCCTCGGCCCAAGATTGTAGATGGTAGAGATCCGCATAGTTTGGATTCAATGTGGAGAAAGAGAAAGCGACGAGGTGGGAGGGTACTAGAAGGAGTCTTACTGGCCGGGCCTCTGTCCCATGCCTCATGCTTCGTCAAGAAGGAGAGGGACGAAAGGGTACACTGGCAGGGTGCTCATCAGCTAGAGCAAGCGCACCGTGGATTCCTCCTGGGTAGAGCATGAATGAAATGGACTCAGGACGTAAAGCCCTAGCTAATTAGCCCTCTTCGCAACACAACCTCAATACTAGCCTTCACCACATCCCAACTCCCCACCAAAGTCCCAACACCCAAAACCCACAATCCTTGCAACCGCGGACGGACAGGGAGCAAAACCCGTTAATATTATCCACGTAAAACATTCCCCATGAGTATGAGTATCGAACATGAATGCTCTATCCTGGGCCAATGGCTTACAAGTCTTCCTCCGTACCGGCGATCTCTGGGATGAGGGCGACCTGAATACACTGCATAGTATCATATCTAACATCCACCTCTCTCTGACCATCCTCTGTAAACAAAACAAATATCGATCGCTCATCGCTGAATTTTCCGCAGAATCGTTGCTCGCATTGGTACCGGGACTCGAGGTTACAGGTAGGAAGAGTAGAAAGAAAGTGTAATTGTCCTGGGCATAATTTGGTGGGATCAGCTTCAGTAGTCACTAGCGGATGAAGCAGTTAGTACGAGAAGTATTGACCGGGAGTATTGACCAGAGAGTAAAAGCCAGATTTATCCGCGTGAGCGTCGACGTCGGAGTCTCCGGGCCGGCACTGCGTCCAGACTGTTCATTGTGGCGGCGGCGCCCCACATTTGCCCGAATCAGCAGAGAAAGAAGGTCTCTAGAAACACGAGTCAGAGTCGGGGGTCACAGCTGAAATGTGCACATATAGCACTTCTATTCGAATCGCATCGCCTGCTACAATGTGGGCATGCCATGAAATCGGCTATATACACTACACTACTATCCACGCTTAATTTTCTTCAGGCCAGGTGCAGTTTGACGCCACACCGTCTTGAGTAATCTGCGGAGCGCTCCTCCGCTCTGGAGCGCGTAGGATGGATGGGTTGAAAATGATGAGGCGCATGTATGCGTTATCCAAGAATTCCTCGAGATTCTTCTCCATCTCCTGGTATGCCTGTGTACATGGTGTGGGGTGGATTCAGTGTCTTTCAAGAGAAAGAAGAAAGAAGAAAGAAGTTTCAATGTACGGCAGCTTGAAATTCCAATGCTTCGATGGTGGACTTGAAAGAGCGGTATAGTCAGAGTCGGATCGGGTAGGGTAGGGTAGATCGAGTGCATGTGCATGTGCATACTGAGTTCCCTTTCTGCAAGTCTTGTTGAGAGTAAACTTGCGTCAAGCATTCATAGTAACGCAACGCAACGTAACACAAGATCTGAGAGAAGAGTGCAAACACCAACATCCTTCTCGGCCTGGAAAGAAAAAGAACACGTCAACTGCACGATCAGGTACGAAGACCGTGGCCAAGCACAAGAGACACGTGTGATCCTTGAGGCGTTCAAAACGACGTCATCGAATGTCATCACTGCCTAGGCTGTGTAACCTGCCTTTCCCTCATACCCCAACACGACATATTATGAGCTCTATCACTGAGAAGATTCGGTAACCGTTCTTCCTTAGCTCACATTTATAATAAGGTATTCTGATCCTCCAACCTCCCTCTAGAGGCGCAGTCAATCTCGTTCACGGTCAGTCCCCTTCCCTCCTCGAGGCTACATTACAACCCTCTTAACATGTACAACAGGCCTGGGCGAGAACATCCGCGGAACACTCCTCGGCGCCGTCGACAGCGCAACACACAGCGGCGAGACGAAGAATGACGAGATAGCCAGGAAGGGCAGGCAGGAGATCGAGGAGGGCTGGGCGATGTTGACTGGAAGACCTAGACCTGCGGAGAATTTGAACCGGGACGCTGCCCCACGTCCTGATAGCAGACAAGGACAAGAACAAGGCGGGGCAACCACCAGTGCGCATGGATATGGCGCTACTACGTGGGCTGGGTCCCAGCCTCAGACGACGGGGTACGATCCATCGGTTGGTGGCGGGGGGCTCAGTAAACGCGGTTGATGAAGGGACGGTGTGGGTTGTTTCTTCTGTGCTACAGCGACGACTGTAGGATTACATGTATAATATCCATCTCCTTGAGTGAATCAGAGTGCGGACATACGGAAGAAAGAGATCAAGTTCTGGGACTATGCGACCGGGAGCATAAGTGGTGGATACTAGTTACTCTCGTCGTCACGGCGCATGTGGCAGTGTCCGACCGATCAAAGCGGGGATGCTGTGCAACTTCTTTACGGACGCCGCAGTGTCTTTACTCTCAAGCAACCACATACAGTATTCCGTCATTCTGGCTCTCCATGATCGCGTTTGCGTTTACGCTTGAGGGTCTGTCTCACTTCGAACATTACGCTTTATCACGCTATCTGAACTCCCTTATGTAAGGGAGGTTCGTGTAGTATTATGCGGATTATTTCCCAACGTTAAGCTATGATACGTAGGTGGTAGGTCTGGTTTGATGTTTGATGGCAGGAGACGAGATCCTCTACTGTATATACGAGGCTTTCCCGCTTTCGCCCTTCGTGCTTCCTCGCTGATCATTGACATAGCCTTCGTGCATTCGTTCAAGGCTTAGTCGCC
>RZIO01000009.1:2592139-2604958 GCA_004338095.1 Gloeostereum incarnatum
CATCTTCTGTATCCTCATGAACTTCGACTTTATTTGCATGTAGAGCAGAGAGTGCGTAATTCGGCGAGGAAAAAGCTCTTGTCTGAGACCTGACGCGTTAGGGGTGCGAAGAATATGCATCCTGTTTCATAGGATTATAACTTTGCCGATAATTATCTTCCAAAAAGTCCAGTCATTAGAGAGCGCTTGTGATGGTTCAAGAAAGAGAAGGCGGACATGATAAATCACGATCAATGCCGCCGCACAGCCTGCGCTGATGTAGAAACCCGGGTCCTTTATTTTAAGGTTCAACGTCAACTTGGACTTGAATTATAGGCCCTATGGACAAGGTAGACAAACCGAGGGTCACTTGGAACCCTTACGCGCCCTCTCTAAGCGTCTCTGCCTCATACGTAGTCCGGAAGTGCGTGATATTGCGACTTTTCCACCGCACAGAGACGTATCGACTAGGACCTACTAGCCAGGAACACTTCAAAGCTACTGGAACTTTGATCAACTTGGTGAGACTTTTTTAAAGTAAGACTTGCATAGCGGTACATCGGATAAACTTCGGATCCACATGAATGCATCTTCTGGTACTTCCTATCTTCGTCACCTCTCACATCCGCTCCGAGCTTTCTCGTTGGAAATGCCAATTTACAATGTATAGGTTCCCGATTTCTCGTCACTCTTACTGATGTTTTATGGCGGCTTTGTTGTGACACTCGGTCGTTCCTCTGAAAACACACCGATACTTATACCGTGCCAGCGGTATGCGGTATGAAAGATCTGCTCCTGAGGGCAGAGAAATGTGCGTAGGGTCGCGGAAAACCTATTTCCGTTGTAATTAAACGTATTGATTATCATTCGTTCTCATCAGAGCGTTTACAGGTGATGTTGCAACTAGGTGTGGCGCTCACGCTAACGGCGAAGACGGGAAGTTGCGTTCCAAGCAATATTCCGTAACCTCTCCGGATCTTCTGATTCTTGTGTGGCCTCCGCTGGCCACTTGGCCTGTCCGAGCCAAGTCCGAGGACAGCATGTGGCGGTCAAGTTTCTGACATGTGATCGTGATGCCTCAGTTTCTGACTATGAGTCATCCCATCTTCTCTTTAGATTCCCGCTCGGGCTTGGGCTTTTGAATCCACACCTGCGAAAGAGGCTGATTAAATAGTCACCTAAAAAACGACGTGATTCTTTCCCTGATCAGCTGAGGAATGTTGAACGGCCAAATCGTCTCGGCTATAACGGCTCATTTTCCACCCGGAGAAACATTAAAAGCCCCTCACGGTTCTGTGTTTCTGTCTACTCCTTCATCATGATCTATAAATCCCCCTTTCCTGAGCCTCCTCGGTACCCTGAACGAAACATCCAACACCTCTTACACGGACGACCAGAACAATCGAACTGGCCAGATTACACGCTATATATTGATGCCGATACGGCACGGAAGACAACGTACAGGCAGTTTCTTGACCGCGTAAGCACTGGGAGAACTGCTTTAGGTGCTCCGGTATCAGAAGGAGGCCTCGGTTTAAAGGCGGAGGATGGAGAGATGGTCGGGATAATGAGCATCAATTCAGCTGTATGTATGTCTATCCCCTCAAATTTCCCTTAGTGACCTAGGAACATGTAGGAATACGCAGTTCTCATACATGCCCTTCTGGGAATCGCTGTGCCCTTCACATTAATCTCAAGCTACTCTACCAAGTTCGAGCTTGCTCATGCGATCCGGCTATCAAAATTAACATGTCTCTTCGTCCATACGCGCTTTCTACCGACGGTCCTAGCTGTTTCTAAGGGAGCGGGACTACCTTACAGCAGAATCTACGTGATTGGAGGATCTTCGAAGGGCCGGAAATCTTTCGCAGATCTGCTCGAGGCAGCTCGCAGGAGGAAGATATCTCCAGTCGACATTCGTCCCGCAACGAGCAAGACCTTGGCTTACTTGGTCTTCTCCAGCGGTACTACCGGACTTCCTAAAGGTTCGTTGGTCATCAATCTATAATAGTTCGTCAGATGATAGAAGAGAGATGGCAGCTGTCATGATCTCTCACGGAAACTTGATCTTTTCGGTGCTCCAAGCAGCGGTCATCGGTCAGACTACCACTGAGGTGTATGTGGTCAGTCCCCGCGTACTTGGAATCCCGCTTTTTTTTCATCACCTACGAATTAGCCGCCTCCTCCTCCGACCCCCGAAGGGTTGCCGGTGGTACTTGCTTTCTTACCCTTTTACCATACTTACGGATTGCACGCATTCGTGTTCCGATCCTTTCTTTCACCAGCAACTTTTATCATTCTGTCTAAATGGAAAGTCGAGACCGCACTCAAAGTCATACCCAAGTGCGTGCCTTCGCAGTCCTGGCGCCGTCGGATGGTCTCTGATAATTTGTGTACAGATTTTCTATCACGGAACTCACTCTGATACCTTCTGTCATCCATCAACTCGTCACGCATCCAACTACTTCCAAGGCAGATCTTCGGACCGTTAGGTCAGTCGCGAGTGGGGCGGCGTACCTCCCTCCTGAGCTCAGCGAACAGTTTACGTCCCTTCTGCCCAACAAGGAGCTGCGGAGGTCTGATGGTATGGAGTTTGTTTATCTCTCCTTCGTTTTCTGATGGCTGGCCAGGGTACGGAATGTCTGAAATGGTCAGTATCCTTCACGTTGTAATCTACCTATCCCGGTCCGTCAACTGAGGCTCTTTCAGACAGTCGCGGGTCTCGTACTTCCCTTTCCTGGAATATTAGGTGGCAGGTTCGGTTCTCTCCCCAGAGGTTGCGCTGGCATTCTATTACCCGGGATGGAAGCACGTATCGTGCGTGAAGACGGGACGGATGCCGATGTTGACGAGGTAGGCCAATTATACATAAGAGGAAAGAACGTCGCGCTCGGATACTGGGATAATGAGAAAGCCAACAAGGAGACCTTCGTTGATGGGTGGCTCATCACTGGGGATCAATTCAGAGTGAACAAGGACGAGTATTTCTTGTGTGTATCACGGCGTGTCACATTCACTATCGTGTATGACTGATCTGCTTCTTTTAGCTTCACCGATAGAGCCAAGGTGAGGACGTGAATTGCCTTTCATTGTGCTTCAATCCCGTTCATACTTCTCTCAGGACACGCTCAAAGTATCCGGAGCGCAGGTATCTCCCGTCGAAATCGAAAACCTCCTCCTCGCCCATCCCTCCAAGATCATCTCCGATGCGACGGTCGCGGGCGTCAGTGGTGGGCGCACCTCAGACGAGAAGGTCCCTCGCGCTTGGGTCGTCTTAAGCCCCACAGGGAAGAAACTTGGGGCATCCGAGGCCATCAAGGAGCTAGAGCGGTGGCATCAGGAGAATCTTAGTAAGTTTAAATGGTTGAGAGGCGGGATCGAGATTGTCCGTGAGGAACGTCAAATTCTTCTCCGCTCATACAGCACTCTAGCTAACGACACGTCCTTAACAGATTCCGAAATCCCCCACGGGGAAGACGTTGAAAAGGGTTTTACAGGATCGGTACGAGGACCAAATGAAGAAGAGATCAAAAGCGAAGCTGTAGAGTGAGCATAAGCGGTCTATATTACATATTCGGTGAAGACATAGTTCAGCACGTAGGGTATCAGCTGAGCTTAAATGCTGAATGCAAAGATCCTTGCAGTGGTGACGAAGAAGTTATCCGTAACGAAAACAACCACTGGCAGCGGTTTCGTGCTGGTTGATACCTTCCTCCAGCTTCACGCAAACAGCTGTTGATCCGTCTCCGCGCCTTCCTTTCGCGAAGTATCAAAAGGCTTCATTTTATGCTCATTCTATCAATTGTAAACGGTGAAATTATCATTATTTGAGAATGCATTCAACGTTCGGGTTGGATGCAGAAACTCGCCTTGGGGCCGGCAGACACGGCACACAGCACGAGCTCACGTCATCTCAATCAGCTCACCTCTCCTCCAGCCTCCATCTCCTCTTTCTACTAGTATACTTTCTAGACCTGATCTGAACTTTCTCTCGATCTGACCATAGCTTGGTAAATCAACTGGCGCTCATCCTTGACGAAAAGGAGGGAAAGACGAAGCCTCATCTCATCCAGTGCCACGAGGCTTCAGCACAAAGCACAGACAGGATACACATCGGTTTATTGATCAACATACGTGAATAATACATTTGCAATGATAACAGCACGATAGCGAGGTCTAGAGAAGCACGCGTCAGCTGCAGCTTAAGAATGGAAGGGACGGCAAACCTGAGCGGACGCAGCAATATCCACCTCCTCCATCCTTCTATCCTTCTGGGGAGACTGTCATCATAACCTGCTCAGACTCGGAGATAAGCTTTGGCCGGGGAAGAATAGGATGAGGCGCACGTATATATATTGCACAAAGGCTACTCATATGCTTGCCATGGGCGACTCAGAGGACTGCACATCTGTTCGAACGACTTGGAGACGTTGAGCAGAGAAGGAGACTCACGAAGATGCGATACAGACCGAGGATGGATAGGGCGAATGAGTGGCTAGGGGACTAATAGCAATATCAGTGACTCTCGGAGGGATCGCGCGCCGAAGAGAGTGAGACGTACCATGACAGCCAAGAAACCAGCAACCAAACTCCTTCGAATCCGCATCTCGATCGAAGCCACGACTAGGAGAGGAGGTCTTTGGGTATACGTGAGAGAACGGATTGGACCAGATAGGGTGGCATGTGCACCGAGTCGGAAGGGCGCGGTATATGTACTGTTGGAAGATCCGGAGCGTGAGGCAAAGGTTGGAGGAGGGTAAAGACGAGCGGCATACCAGGATTGCGCAGACAATATGTCGTTCACCAAGAAAACGAGCAAGATCACGAGGGATGAGCCAAGAAGAGTTGTGCACGAGACGTCGGCAGACCCCTGCCCAAAACGACGTCAGTTCATCAACTAGGAAAGGCAGAGGGTAACGGAACAGACGAGTAGACGTGCTCACATGTTCTACATGATATGAACAGAGATGCCAGTCGCGCTCGCGTCGACATACACCTTGATGCCAGCTGGTTGTCCACGCTACATCAACCTCTTAAGACAAAAATCCGATGAGAAGCTGGCTGATTCACGTACGATGCGCATCTGCCAAGATCCATCTAGAGTTTGAACCGCGTGAACCGCCATAACGTGTTGCGGCATTCTACCCTGCAGGTGGGCGACGATGGTAGTGAGTAAAAGGAAAGGATACCTTTTTTTAACGGGTACTAGACTTACAAATGAGTAGTTGAAGACTCCTTGCGCATCGATGATTTGGATTTTGACGACAAATGCTGCCGTGTTTCCGAGCTGGATAGTGCTAAAGTAAGTTCTGACGGTTGGAAGAAAATCGAGTAGGAACCTTGCTCACGAGAACAACTGTCTTGAAAACTACCTGGGAAGCGTCTATCCCGGGGGCGAGGTCTATTCTTCGTAGTTGTGCAACCATCGGAGGCTGCTGGCCAGGCATATTGCACTACATCGAATTCCAACCACGGTTAGGAATGGCAGAGAAACTCGTGAAAGCTGAGCTTACGTTGGCCCCTTGGGATATCCAGCAGGGGTCGAATCTATTAACGCTAGTGGAGCTTTGCGAGATACGTGGCATATGGTATGAAATTTGAAGGGGAAGGAAAAGTGATGTTTGATTGGGAGCCAAACAGACCGAGAAGGAATCAACAAGACGGCATGGCTTCTATAACAGGGAGGCTTTACGCAGTCGTATGATTGCATCTAGCCCTGAAAATGGCGATATATCCTTAGTTTATCACGGAAAGACGAGGTTGAAATTATTTTCAGCCCAATCTACTGCAAAAATTTGGCCATCGCCACGATCACGACGCCACATGAGTCACGCCACATCACGCCCCAAGGTTTTTAGGCCGACAGGAAATAGGTGTGTCCGGCGTTCTTCCTGTTGACTCTCAGGGCGTGTTTAATCGTTCGAATACTATCAATGCGATATGAATTATTCCAGACACGACGTTCCTCTCCATCCAATCTCCATCTCTCTTCCTCCCTTTCATAAGGCCTTTGAGAATAGCAAGATCAATACCGCTGGTGCTTACAGAGGCATCGCTCTCGATTGATAGACTGGGATTTAATATGATACCAACACTTCCAACATCCATGTTCGCCGCGTCCTGATAAGGGGCTCATGCGCAACGATGACCTATCTCAGGAAGAGAGACACCGCGGCAGACCGAAAGTAACTTCCCTGGAGACTTGATTAAGCCACAATCAGTGTGTCCATGGATAATGAAATATGTCGCGGACGCGGGAGGGGCGTGTATGTCGAGCACTTCGAGCCTCGAGGCTGTCGTAACGGTCGACGATTTTCAGCCCTACCCCACTATTCTACTGCTTCATCATCACCGCCAGTGTGGAAAATGTCGTTGGAAATAATTAAACGGGAGCATGAAGACCAAACAAAAGATGGAGGCTGGATGCAAGCTCATTTCTAAAGAAGATGACATAATATGAGTCATGTCCAGCCGCCGGTGACCGGTGGCGGTGTCGATTTATGTTTTCTGTCCATTACTTGTCATCTCCCAGTTTCTTCGTGTGCTTTCCTTCCACGCCTTCTCACAATTATCCTCTAAGACACAAGGGAGTTCTCCACAGAAGGACCAAGACGTTTAATGACCAGTCAGAGCTGCTCCTATGCTTTCGGCGGCAGATTCTCATAGCGTAAGTATGCTATCTGAGAGTCCTGCTAAAGTATACGCGCTCCTAAGTTATTGACTATCTCTGACTGCGCTACTCTTAGATCCGGTGTCCATGATGCTACTAAGCAATGGAATTCTGCTCGTCGTTTCAGCCGGTATGCTCAATCATAGTTCCGCGCCCGGCTTACCTATTGTTAACAAGCCCTAGAAACTGCATCCGTCGTTTAAGCGCGTCAACCAGTTAGAAAATTTCCTGTCTGCGTCAAATTTGGCAATGTGGCCAGTCTCAAAAGGCGCCTGCAAATCCGACAGACACTGGTCACGTAGGGTACCACCTGCCGATCTCTCAGCAAAGAGAATGTCAACTTAATGTCGATTGATCCCAGCACACGCAAGTACGTGAAAAGAGATGATTCCTTTCGGCCCTAGAAGTAGCGCAGGTGAGCGTCCTATTCATGAAAGAGCTCCTCGTTTTCATACCATACTTTCGACCCCATTCAGCGTAAGTTTTCCAGAACTCCGTCGTTGTTTATTTTATGCTTAGCCTCTGTAGATCTGTCGTCTTCTATCACCCTTCGACGAGAAATGCTAGAAGCCATTCAGAACAAATGCGACGGTATGTTTATGTTTGCTGTATAACACTCTCCTCCTGTACTGAACGGAACCGTGTAGCTAATCCGAGCTGGACCAAGACGCGGTCTGGTCAGCGGCGATTCAGGGAAGACCCGGACTAGGTATGCTGCTTTCTCCTCTCCTCTCTTTTGAGAAGCTGACCTGAGGGAAAGGCGCACCTCCGCCAATTCTTGTGAGCCTCCTCTGTTGCATTCGGAAGCGTGTGGGCGGTCGCTCTTGTACCCTCCATGGCAATAGATGCGGGCTAGCACATGACCTGTTATCCTCTCCTGTTGCCATGACTCGCACCCTCCGGAGTCGATGCCGTCTACTGGTGCCTCTCCTGCTCAAAGCTCTCTACTCAGCTCCCGCCATCCCGTGTTCCCTCGTACGGTGCCATATGACTACGTGGTTTGATGGTCTCCTTCGCTTCGCAATGCCCATTCCATCACGACGACCATAGATGACAGCCTACCCGTGTGCAATCGTCCCGCGACGTCGTCTCGGATAAATGTTCCTGCTTGGGCCAAGAGCCTGCCCTTCCCAGAAGACAACTCATCGCTGACCGAGGGAGGAAAGAACACACCGACGAAGTCATGTTCCAGAAACTCGGTACGTGTCTCGAGGGCGTAACCCCATTCCCTCCTGAGAACACGCTGCGCGACCCATGGGATCCGAGGACAGAGGTCTGCCGCTGTCATCTGTTATCAGGGACCATAACGTACAGTTCTTTAACCTTCCTCTCTACGGCGCGCGGATGTCGAGATAGGCATCCCCAAGACTATGCGGAGGAGAACGCTAGTCTTCAGGAAAAAGTAGTGTCGGCAGATGGGGCGTTTTGGAAACAGCGGAAGTCCATGAGTGAGGGCGGAGAGCTGGTGTGGCGGACGGCCTGGCTTTTAAAGAATCCCTTAACGGAGCTTGGCGTTCTGTTTGAGATTGTCGCTGGTTCTGGGTCTATACTCGGCGGTGGACATGCTTCCCCCTTCCAGTGCGACTGGGCGACCAGGACTATGATTCATGGACCTCCCGTTCAATTCGTACGCGCTGGACATTCTGAAGGTGAGAATGGAACTATCAGGGAAGTCCGCCATTCTACTCCATGAATCGGTATCGACGTCATGCCTGGATGAGGAATGTGGCTGATAACGGATATGCTTTTGGGGTTATTAGACTCCCTCGATGCCTGATTCCATTAGGCAGGCTTTCTATTGGAGGAGGCCTGAGTCCGGCTGGTACGGTACGTGACCGGTGTGTTTACGCAGCTGTCTTCTTTGCCGATGACTACGATAGGACGCGAAAGCGATGGTCTCCAAGCTCTCTCTGGCGCTCGCGAAACCTTTCTCGGGTTGGATCTTTGACCTCGGTTTTCCGACGGTAACCTAAGGCTTATCGGCTAGCCTTCGGTCGGTTTGCGTGAGAGATGGGCTTTGCAAGCAGACAACGGCTAGCCGACGAAGGTCAAGGCGACGTTGGGTTGGATGCAGTCTCACGCGTTCTTCCTTGCTCCCTTGCCAACTGTTCAATCACTTTCCGAGGCTGCAGCTTGTCACTCGCTAGCCTTCGGTTATCGTACCCCTCATTCCCATTAAACCCTGGTACATACAACTGCCGTTGGCCACAAACTATCCTCCGCCGTCACGGTTGTCGTGCCGGGGTGTGCGCCTTCATGTGGAGCCCAGTGGGCGATGGAAGCTCCACGATCTTCCTATGGCGCTATCTCAGGCTTCTCTTTCCCTCTGTCCTTGATGCCGACATCAGCGCCCCTTCTCTGACACTCAGATGGCAGGCCGTTTGTATGAACCATAGGAAGAACGAAGGATTTGACTCAGACGTGTGAATCTTCCCGGAGGACGTCGCTATCACTCTCCTCAGTCACTGCAACAGCTACTCGCAAGTTCTCTCAGGGCCGGGAGGGGAATACGGCCATAGGATGGGACAGAACGAAAAACGGATATGATCACTCCTTGATCACGCCTTTCATGCGGCAGAGGAACCCCCATCCACGAGATGGCATGCCGCCATCGCCGCCCTTCCCTCCCCAGGTCGGACTTGAATGCGATCTTAACTGTCCCCGTGCTGTAATGAGCCATGGTTTGGCCGGGTGCAAGTTGGAGCGAAGCGTGTTGGATGGATTGGTTATCGTCAGCGGTATGAGCAGAGGAGTCGACTCTGGACGATGTCGCGTGGATGACTGACTACCTGGTGTAACATGCTTTTATGTTTTGTTCATGTATGGTCGTCTTGCGAACTATGGCAACCACGTTGGTTTCTGCAACTTGAAGACATTCCCGGAGGCCAAAGAGCATACGACTTGATTACGACTATGATACAACGAACAGATTAGAAAATAATACCAAGAAATACATCAAGAAATACAAGGGAAAAAATACTAAGAGATAAGATAAATCTAGTGATCCTCAAGCCCCCGCCGCGACTGCACCCTCTGAAGCTTCAACAGCCTCTAGAAGATCCTCCTCCGCTGACCCATCTGCATCCGGGTCATCCTCTACCATATCTGTCTGCGTCCTCACGCTAGATTCGTTGAATCCCTGCTGATGCTGCCCATTCCCTTGTTCCGAGATAAGTGCCTCAAGGTCATCTTCTGCCGACGTCGTCGGCGGGTGTGAATGTGGAGTTTCCTCGTCAGCCACGGTGATCACTCTCGGGAGAGTATCATTCGTGGCAATGATACGTGGGGATGTCGACTGCGAAAGGGGAGAAGGCAACGATTTGCTTTGTCCCAGTGCGTGCATCCGCGCAACGCGCTGCGGAGGATGTTGCGGGTAAAGCTGGGTCTGCTCAGCTTCCATCGTCCCCCTCCGTTCAAGCCTCTTAATCTTCTTTCGACACCTGCAACCGGCGTCAATGTCCAGCCGGAGGAACAGGAGAATGAGGAGACGCACCGGTCGCAAACCGTCCCGGGTCCACAAGGTCCAGGACCCCACTTCTCTACGCATCTCCCATCCTTATACCTTCCTTCGACACCGCACTGTCGACAGATCCGATGCCCGGCACTGTTTTTCTGCGGGTAGGCCATCGTACTCGCAGTAGTGGTCGAAGATGAGGGAGAAACTACGCGACGTGTCAGATAGCCGTTGGGTAAGACGATGAAGCGACTTGCCGGTGGAATGTGCACTAGTACCACGGTACTTGGGAGGATAGTACTGTGGGACAGTAGCTGACTGGGGTGTCTGCGGACGAACTTGAAAGTTTCCCTGCCCCGGCTGCTGTTGTTGCTGGGATTCCTGACTGACGGAGGATGCTTCCAGGAGCATATCGTCCACAGACATACTCCCTGCCGATTCCGCGCCAGGAGAGTGACGAGCGGAGGATAGCGGTTGGTATTCATAGTTGGGCGCAAGATGGTGGGTCTGTGGGGGGACGCGTCAGATAGCTCTTCTACAACGAGTACACGAGAAAGAAAGAACAGCTCGACACAGATCCAGGCCGGTTACCGACATCTGAACGTCAGAACGAGGAAACTTCTGATAGAGGTCAGCATAAAAGCACTGACGTGCAGGCGCTGATGGCGGCATCTCCAAAGGAAGTCTGCCCTCGCATCGGGAAAGGTTATATTTCCAGCGCTAAGCCACCCAGCCCCACGGGCAGTGTACACTATGGGAGACAACTGCTTAGGGGCACCGCAAGAAGGCGCGAAGGAACCATCTCCTGGATTGGCATGGAACGTAAGGAAACAGTCTCGGATCGAGCCGCCTCAGAAAACCAGGCAAAACATATGGAAAGAAGCGGTGGCGGCCACTATGGAACCCTCCGAAGCTAGTACAATCGGTCGATATGGCTCCGGAAGTCTACTTGTGTACATCAGAGACGTTGAATGCAAAGTATACTAGAAAGAACATACCATTAAGAGCACAACAGAGAATCAGAATGATTTCTCTAGGATTCATCTCTGAGCGCGCTTAGCAGCAAAGGAGGCATCCGAAGCATATGCTTCCGCGCCATTCCCAGGAGAAAGAAAGAGAATTCCAAGACGAAACTTACATTGACAGTTGGTCGGGCTCTCTTGTTTGGATATTGATTCCCTTCTATCCAGTTCCTCTTCTCCCCGTGGCCCGTGCTTGAGATAAAGCGGTCAAAGCCGGCCTTGGCTTCCTTCGCCTGGTTCTCAACTGTGTCCAGATAGCCTCTGACCTGCCTCCATAGTTCTAGCGCGCCAACATTCCGTTGGATTTCGATGTCGCGTTCGCGCTCCGCTGTCTCTGCTCTCTTTTCTGCATCCCGTATTCGTTCATCGGCATTGACGATACTCTCGAAATATTCCGCGCGCTTTTTCGCCTGCGCTAGTTCCTCCCTAAGCTGTTCTACTTCTCGCGTTGTATCAGCCAAGACGGCTGCCAGTTGGGCGCGGATGGCTGGCGGGGTTACAGATCTAGAGGCAGAAGTCATGATGGTGGTAGGAGGACAAGAAGGGTTTTGTTGATCCTTATTGTTCAACTTTTCAGGTTCCGCACACACGTCGGACGGCACCGACATCCCGCCGCCGAAGTGCCGAGTCCCGACCCGATGATGCGATCATTTTGGGCGCTAATTGGAAAGTCCCGCTCTCATGCTAACCTTGTCGCCGTTACTTGTTGCTGTGAATATTTTTTGCCCAAGTCATCCCCCTGCACTTTTAAGGTGTAAGCCAGATGTTGACGACCCATACGACTCCTCCTGTCATGAATTGTTGCTGAGTATTCCTCTGGACGGCGGTCGGCAAGCCAAATATGTACACCATTTGAATAATATCGTGACGCAAGAGAGCGAGGAGGTATGTATTCTTCAAGCCATTCCAACTTAACTCTTCTTTATAAACCATCAGCAGCAACATTGTATGGGTGCGTTTGGGTGGTTTGGGTATCCTAGAATGAAGTCTCTTCGAATCTTGAGCAAGACTTACGGGCGACATTTAGACAGCCATCACACGATAGGTATCTTTTCGGTGGAATGATGAAACCCGAGGATCGGATGGTGTTGGACGATCAAAGGAAAGAACAGGGACAGAAGGGTATGGGGGAATCAAAAGTTTCTATATACAAGCACAAGCTAACTCACCTACTAGACAATTGCGACCGCAAAACAAAAACGGGGAAATTATGATCTCGGAGATCATCGCCACATTTCCACGTGGTGAATGCTGGCCTTCATCTCCTTCACACACCAACCATTCGCGGAGTATCTCTGCGTGATAGTATGGAGCTCGCCAAGTTCTTCTTTGACAGCTTTCTCATTTCGCTGGTACTAGCTCAAGGTACAGTACGAGTAACCGGCCCGTCGTTGTTCTCACTGAAGTAACCGTTACCCCGCATCATGAGGCTCTTCCACCCAAAAAGGGGCGACGAACACCTTGGTGAAGATTGCCTATTATACAGCGCTTATCGATATCCTCGCTGGGCTAACTTGCTCCCATACTCTTTACGTTTGTACTAGCGCGTGGTCCAATTTGTCGCCGATACGCCAATAAAAAGTACAATCATTACTTCTTTTTGGGCGTCTTCCATGTACTCCGGCGATGTTAACGTATTCGTTTGGACCAGCAAAAATGCCGTGAACCAACTATACAATGACCCGCTATAGCAC
>RZIO01000009.1:2604993-2618065 GCA_004338095.1 Gloeostereum incarnatum
CGTTTAATCTTACCAGGACATCCTCTCGTACGTATAACGTCGCGTCTCGGGACGCGTTTATCGATAAGGCTGCTCCCATGCCATCACCTGCCATGTCCTTTTTTGGGATTGCCTTGCTATTGCCTTGTTCTTCCTTTCGATCGCGCTTATGTTTTTTTCCTTGTCTTCCGATATACTGATAACCCACCTCGGGTCCCCGAAACGTCTTAAAAATGATGCATCAAATTCCGGAGCAGTTCATCTTCCTCCCTCTCTCAGTCTCTCCCCTCCGAATCCCCGATGTCCCGGTTCCTGCCTCTCCTCGGGACCTACATCGCATTCTCCTTTGATCTCGATAGAACCTTCGAGATTCACCACTGTGTCACGGACAACAGTATTGCAAGCCCCCCCAACCTATTTCCTCAGAGGATTTACGTCGGATACGTTTCCAGCGTAAGTTTATCATTCAAGTGCAGTCCGAACCTGGGCTCTGTTACTGACGTGGTGGATACGATCAGTACCTAGATACACCTCATCCAGCTCGACGGTATCATCGTGTCGGAATTCGCCCTCTCCAGCAAGGTTTGGTCACTGCCATGCCAGAATATCACATCTCCTCGGAGATGTGCGTCCCCGTCCACCCGGAGACAGAACATCCACTCTCTCGTACTCCTATACGGACGAACAGAGCCCTTCCTTGGCAGAACTGCTATCACCCGACATGCAACAACATTATCGTTCGACTTCCTCAGGGCGTACGTGACTACTCCGATGCATTTGTGGTGGATAAACGTGACCGCGTCGACTTTCTTTCGACGATGGAACAAGATGAACAGACGATCGAGGCTCGACGGCTTGCTGCCGGAGAATCTATCTCCGATTTTCACCACAACCACCACCACGAGGAGTCAAATTCGGAGGGATACAGTATCGATAGCAGGGAGGAGTCTGGTCATGAACCGGAGGAGGACGACGCTTACGCCTCTCTAGAAAATGACAACGACGTTATCCTCCCTCTTCATTCCGATATGACCTCCATAAACGTAGAAGATGACACGTCTTTCACGCCGGTCGTGCAGTTTACTTCTGACATCTCTAGCGGTGAGACGCTTCTCAGTGCCCAGGAGTTATATAAGGATATACTTGAGCTAGAGCGGTAGATTTTGTCTGCCTATACCACTCCTACGTTGCTTACTATTGCCTCTAGGATTGTTATACAGTACAGGGAGGAAGGTCCCGTTCCTCGTGAGTTATCCCACCCGCTAGTAAAACCCAAAGGTACCATATCTGTTTTTCTCGCTTCCCTTTCTACAACTCTTTGTCTGTACAGGAATCAAGGGGTTCTTTGCACGTTTCATCAGTGCCATGCAAAGATTGCTACCGTGGAGATCACGGACCACTAGTCGTAAATCGAGACGTGATCTAGAATTTGTCTAGGATTCCTAAGTCGAGGTCACCGGCACGTACAACTACTGATTTATTATCATCTATTTAATGCATGTTGTATCACCCTCTAACTGATGAATATTTACGCGCACGCCTGAAATGGATCATTTTCAGGACTAGAGATGTTTTCTCGTGAGCCGCGCGCCACACGCCACCGGATTGCCTCATGGCCCATCACTTTGTCTGCACAGCAACACCGCAATCTCTTTGACGTCTTTTGACTCCCATTTTCAGTGGTTGAAAGGGCATAAAAACGAGAATTGCCCTGTGTTGGCCACATCAACAAGTATGTAAAGTCTGCCACGTTAGTGTAATGAATGCCACTCCATGGGTTTTCAACGAAAGGCGACGACGATACCAGAGATGACTTTTCCATTGGTAAAATCAACTTACAAGGCTCTGAGGCCAGAAGAACGAGGTCTGTTGATTAGTAGCGGTCGTACCTTTCCTAAAAAGATAAGTTCCCACACAGGCCAAAAGGATACGAAGATCGGAAGGACCTCGGCGTTCAACAGGACAACCTTCAGCGACTCGACTATGATGACGGTGAGATATTCTTGTTCACCACTCAACCCCAGGGTACCCCAGACGGCGAATCCGTTGGATACGCCGAGTGCATAATGTCCGCGAAAGCAAAGCGCCAAATCTTCAAAGCGCCCGGGTTTCCTCAAGCTGTGCCCGCGCTTTCTAACCCCCTCGATATGAGATCCGAGAGACTGCCAGAAAAGGCCTCGGAATGTTCGCCGCGACTGATCTCGTTTTGGGCGACTTCGTGGTGGCCGAACGTCCGCTTATGTTGATACCAGTCGGAGCTCGATTAAATCTAACTTTCAACCCGGAGTGGACAGCCCTGGAATACGAACAAGTCATGATGTATGAGCGGGAGAAGCGTCTTCTGGTCCTCTTTAATAAGATGCCCAAGGCTAAGCAAGAGGCGTACATGAACTTACACAACGCACATGAAGAAGATGGAAGCGGACCTCTTTTCGGGCGTGTCTGGACCAATGGGTATGGGGTGGATATTCGGGATGCTGGTACGTTCAGCTTTCGCCCGTCTCGTAAATTTCCGATGTAAACGAGTCTCTTCAGAGGGAAAAATGGAAGCTTATACAATTTTTGACCACCTTTCTCGTATCAACCATAGGCGCGTACCATTCGGATTTGTGACTGGTCCAAAAATCGAAACTTATTTATAGCTGCAGTCCCAACGTTACCCGACGGTGGGACATGTCTTCCTTCTCCTCGCAGTTTCTATGCCATCCGTGCGATCAAGAAAGGAGAAGAAATGACTTGCCAGTATGCGGAGATCGAGGTCGACGCAAGCCAGCGCCATAGGAAGCTTGCTCCGTATGGCATCAAATGTGATTGCCATTCGTGTCTCGTTCCAACCGTCTCAGACGCCCGTCGGAAGAAGCTCGAGCTGATAAGGATGGAGGCATATGACCAAAAGTTGGAGTTTTGGCAGAGCGATCCGACAGCAGAGAAGTACTCGTTGCTAAACGAAGTCAGCGGAAACCTGAAACTGATCGAGGACGAAGGGTTGGAGGAATTAGACATTTACAGGGACCAGCTGAAGTCTATGGTCGACATCTTCGTGTGCCTTGGAGAAGAGTCGAAAGCAGTGGAGTATGGGAAGAAGCTTGGGCTGTGGGTGCGGATCGAGAACGGCAGGGACGACACCTTGAAGGCCTTCACCAACCTCGCTAAGCACAAAGCGAACAAAAGCTGGGGGTCCATGAAGGCAATACACGGGCGTGGGGGCCAATATTCTATGGAAGGCTAGAATTATCTGCCAGTAGAATACAAATGAAATCTAGCTTGCAAATAGAGAACTTACAGAGATTCGCCGGAATGAGACGAGACAATCAGCGACGACGCCTATTAGAGGTCGTCGTAAGGCTGGGCTCGTCTCAATATATTTTGGGTCGTGTTCGAACAGCCTCGGTATGGAAGACACAGAATACTGGTCAGCAAGGCCTGGGTCCGTTTCGGATCAACCGGAGCGAGCCGACGGTAGCGGCCTGTGGCGGCGTCGTGACGGGCAACCACAAAAACCTCCACGACGATTTATCTCTGGTCCACACGCATACCTCACACTCAAGATATCGATTAAAATTTTCGCCGCATCTTTCAGCTCTCTCGCTAGATGCACTTGGACTTGACTAATCAGCTCCAAGCTCTCGTGCTTGACAGATCCAGACTCTAGAGGACAATCTCGCTATACTGCGTCGAGTCTTAGATTCAGACATGCTTCAGCAGACACTTGAAGATTACTGATTGATGTTTGACTCCACGAGCAAGTATGGCAATTCATCTAAATCTGAAAACGTATCAGAAACTCAAGGGAAAGTTACGTATGCCAGGCTCGCGCAGCGCCAGAATCTGCTTTTGATTCGAGACCTATCTAGAGGATACTTCATTGCGAGGACATACTTCAAGAGGGCGGTGGCTTGTCCTTTTCTGCTAGTTTGATCTTGTACTTCCCTGTCAAGGCCTAGGCTAGAAGACCTTGCCGTCTTTTAGCTACATTATTTGACCTCTCACCGGCACCTCATGCTCTGCGAATCTTGCCAATAAAAACTAGAATGCTCGAGATACCTTAAATCCTGGAAGGTGCAGTATTTTTTTTTTGTCCCCGTCAACCCTTGCATAATATGACTGCCAGGAATTAATTCTACTCCTTCAATTTTCCACCTCGGCTTTTACATTCAAAATATTCTTTCTTCTCTACCATGCTAACTTGATGCGAGTGGACTTCTGGACCCGCCTCGGACGTAGTATACGGGCTCACGGCCTTGTGCGGAGAAGCCATTCCTCTCTTCGCGAAATTGCGAAGAAATGGGAGTATGAGATGCGTACAATGCACGGGAAGGTTTGAAGCCTTATGACTACTTCCGTAAACGAACAAAGGCAGCACAGCAGGTCCAGGCCTTATCGGTAATGAGGACGAGACGATGCTGAGAACGGTCAATAAATCCACCAGAGGACAAGGACCACGCAGCGGTTTCTCCATTCTTCTCGTGAAATCTCAGTCGGGTCGAGTCGGACATGCTCAGGTTAGCTCTTTCCTTCTTTGGACCACCTATGTGGCGCATGGGCCACAAGAAATCTCGCCAGTGGTCCAGGCTATGACGTACTCCACCACACCTAACGCCTCGCTCTTCTTGCCTGTGCCGACTGCTGACCTACATACAAGCTCGGGCCCACTCTATCGGAATGATTTTCCATCCTACTTACCTGCGATTCATATTCACGTCCCAGGAACTTGAATATTGCCACCTGGAACGCACACAGACGCGGTCGTCTCTCGTTCCGCACCGCACCCCTCTTCTTCACATGGACGTTCACGTGGACGATCTACTTGAACTCCTATGCTTGAGGCCAAGGAGGAATACTTAATCTCCGTCCTAACGCTCGTCGATTGACAAATTCGGAACATTGGAATCACGAAGTTCCTGTGCTGCTCCGCAAAAATGATGGTGGCTCAAAAAACGGCTAATGGTTTGCGTGTCTGTAAAATTTCACTCCGCGTAAGATTCTTCTCTCATAATAAGATACACGGAACCGTTGGATTTCTCTCACGACACGCTTCGGAGGAGCCGTAAAGGTTTGCCTAACCTTGTCGGCCCGGTCTATAAAGCTTCTCATGTTTTACAACTTCATGATTTCATCATGACGAACGCTGGAATCCTGGCAATTCTCTGGAAGATCCCGCGATGGCGAAAAGTAGACGTACATTGTAACGTTCCCCTGGGCCTTGAAGTTCTTTGTATTCGTCTTCTTCGTCCCCATCATCGGTCGGGGGTCTGATATCAACGTTAACGGACCCTCTCATGATCACTCCTTCATTCTTACGCGTGCGGGCCTGAGGAACTTTTTTAGGTTTATCTTCCCAATCAGCATCATGATGCGTCTTCTGGTTTCCCCTTCCTTCCAGGTCTTCTTCACATCGCTGATTCCAATCATCGGATTTCCATCCGTCCATCAATCTACACATGCAAGTACGACGCGCGAGATGTTCTGTTCCGCTAAATAGATAGATAGATAGATAATACTGGTCATACACGTCTAATCAGGAGGAGGAGACAGAAGAACGAAATAAAGGAGTAAAAAAATGCGAATCCGAATGATGTAGCAAGTAAATAAAAAATCAAGTCTGGGTGTGTGAATGCGAAGGAACGGCTTTTGGGAAGACGAAGAGAAGTGCGACGAGATTATGAGATACAAGTGGGAGGGGAAAGCATTGCGAGAGATGTATAAACAAGTAATGATGATGATGAATGATGATGAGAGCGTCGTACATTGAAGGTGAAGTAAGATGGCAGCACTTTTTTTGAACGAGACAAAGGCGGAAAGGAGGAGAAGGGAAGAGGGGAAGGAGCAGAGAATGTAAGCAACGAAAGCGAGGAACCAAAGAATGAAAACGAATGCGAATGCGAAGAAGTGGGAACGAACAAAGCACAAAGTCCGAACGTCAGAAAACATCTCTCGGCATAACGGCGAAGAAAAGGAGCGTGTCCGTCCGTAAACGACGAAGCAACAACATAGCACAACACGAAAGAAACGAGAGTAGGCAAGAGTCCTTCCGAGGAAATAATAGTCCGTAGAAGAGTCCTTCATAAAGAATAACCGAAACAAAAAGAGTCCATAAACGTCGGTAGATGGCGGTAAGGGTCATCGCCCCTGCTGAGATTGACTATTTGGCACCGTAATACTCAACATCGGAGGACCGTTCCTCGTCGTATTGCTGATGTTCGGCACCGGCAGCCGCTGCATATGCTGCTGCTGATGGTGCTGGTGGTGAGATGGCAGCGACCCCATCCCGCTCCCACTCCTTGGTCTCCCGACAATACCTCCTCCGTTACCACCGTTCCCGCCTCCGGGAGGCCAAAGTGCGGGCATGGAGTAGCCCAATGGTGCGCTATCACTCCGCGCCCGGCTCATTTTCTTCTGTTGCTGAGGGGGGTTGAGACTGATGGGAGAGGAGAAGTCGTTCCCGGAGGGACCTCCACCGACGCCGAGATCGTCGTTGGAGAGTCTCTGTCTCTTCCTGCCAGTCTGTCCGCCATCTCCATCCGTGCCGTCGTCGAAGCTCGCGAAGTCCATGCCCAGCTCGCCGGCGGGAGATGGGGAGGAGTCGTGACGCCAGGCGGACATGTTCTGGTAGCTGTGCTGGCGAGAGAGAGAGCGCGAGGCATGGTGGTGGTGAGGGTGATGCGGATGTTGGTGCGGATGTTGATGATGCTGATGGAGCTGCTGTTGGGAGAACTCAGCGTTCGTTGGGCTGACGTTCGGACTGCCGCTGAGGGTGTGAAGGGAATGTAGGGACCCAGAGCTCAAACCCATAGAGGACATCGGCGGTGGATAGCGCGACGTCGACGAGGAGGGAGAGGTGATATAGATGTTGGGGCTATCGCTGTCAAATATGTCGATAGGAAACGGCGGGACTGTCCAACATACGAGTCAGCGGGCGCAATTTCTCGTCGTGTAATAGAACACGATCTCACCACTCCCAGGAAATCCTTTCCCCACCATATCCCACAGGCGGCCGACGACTCCAATGAGCTTGTCGACCTTCCTTCTCTCCCCGTTAAGCTGCTCCCACATCCTCCTATTCTCGTCCCTCATCGCGCCAAGCTGGGCAGCTACCTGGATCCATACATAACCATCAGAACCGCGATGAAATTGGGCCGTTCCAAAGGAATCCATTTACCTCTCCTGGAAGCTCCACGCGGTGCTTGATGGCGGGATCAGGCTCGAGAGCTTTCCGTTTGATCTCCTCCAACAGGTCTGGCCGTCCGCGCAGGAACTTGTGGTGAGAGAATTCCCACGTTTGCGCGTCTGTTGATGTCCTTTGCGCCCGCGGTGTCTACGGCAAGGGTCAGTTTGCGGAAGCCATAGGAAAGAAAAGCAACGGACCCGGTTGATCTTGTGGAAACCGTACATATTTAGTTGGCGCACGAAGCTAGAGAACTAAGAAGAAAAGATAGGGGTTAGTGGGATGGAGCGAAAGAGCGGGAGAAGGCACACGTTATTGTGCTTGAAGTGGCTTCCCAAGATGCTCCGACTGAACTCTCCCACGTTGGAGACAACGAAGGAGGTGCCGAGTTCTGTCCAGGCAATAAAGTGTGAGGACTTTGGGTCATTTATCATCCTATACGGGGGGAGAAGCACGTCGTTAGCTTCGACGTCGCGACGGGGCGCAAAAAAGAAGATTAATAGTACGTCATGGCGACGGAGAACCATTCGCGTCTAAACGCGAAAAGCAAAGCGCGGAGGGGACGAGGAAAAGGGAAGAGAACGTACTGATAGAGCTTTGTGACAAAGTTGTTCGTCGTGATCGGCTTGTTGAGCACAGCGCCGCCCATACCAACCCCAAGCCCGGCCAACGTGCCAGTGCTCAATCCGCTGATGGTAGAACCACCCCCACCTTCTTCCCCACTACCGTTGCTGCCATCGACAGGGCTTCCTCCTCCAGCCCCGGGTGTGCTTGATGAACCATGGCCCGAATATGAGTTAGTCTCGTCAAAGGCTAGGTCCATCGCTGCATCCCCACGCGAATCTTCGAAGTTAGAAGGTTCGTCAATCGCAGAGGAAGGGTTACTCGAGGTGAAGGAGCGCTTCCGTGATGGTGGTAGCGACGTTGAGGAGGTCGAGGAGGAGGAGGACGCAGACGCTAGCCTGACTTCAGAATCGTACGCGGACGACTGGTGCTGGTGCTGCGGAGAGTGATTTGACTTGCCCGTATCTGGCGGAGAGAACTGAAACTGTGAGGGTAGATGATGATGATGGGGGGAGAACGGGTTAGGACTTATGGGTGTCGCTGGGGAGATTGCGCTTGAGGATGCGGCGGAGGGCGCGCTAATGGGTGATAGGTTCGTGGGGGAAGTCATTGTGAGCGCAGAAATGTTCAAGGAAAGGGAAGAAGAGGCTCTGGGAATGTGAGAAGGATCGGCCGAGCCAGAACCGTTGGAGTTTTGAGACTGAGAGGAAGACTGGGAGGATTGCTGGTTGGCAGAAGAGGTATAAAACGGAGGGTGATATTGACCGTGTTCAGAGATGGATGAAGCGGGCGGAGAAGGAAATGGCTGCTGTGGGGGCAACAATTGAGGCGGCCACTGTTGTTGGCGCTGAGCGGACTGACAGAAATGCTGGTCGGCAGAGGGCATCGGGAAAGACTCCATTAGAAGATTGAAGTCTTTTTTTTTGAAAAAAGACTAGACTTTATACTAGCAACAGTCGTAGTAGAAGTGATAGTCCAAGAAGTGACCGTAATTTCGGGGTTGCTCGCTAGCGTGTCGGCAACGTGCCAAACAGTGCCAAACCTTCTAGCTCGTTGTGGTGGACGGTGATCAGAGTAGCATCCTAGCGCTCGTCCATCTTCCCTACGTGGTGGACGGAGGAATAGGAATCTACAATCAACAGCCGACCGCGTTTTCAATATCGGCACTGTTATCTGTTGTTATTTATTTATTTATTTTTCTACTTCCGGCCCTTAACTTACGTTTCCCTCCTGGTTCTTCGATTCTTCTCTCCGTCCCTTGTTCCTTTCGAGTCCCCTTCGTGTAATTTTTCATAGGACATGTAGCGTAAGCCCACTCTACCTCTATACTTTCCTTCAACTCTAAATGTATCGCTTAATTCACCGTCAAACACAACACTTTCCGTCTTGGGGATAACCTAGATATTCAACCACATGCTTTTCCACCACCAGGCTGAATACGCACTTCTTCGCTGATGGCGGACAAAGGAAAGATGTGCCCGCCCCTCCTGACCGTTTTCACGTATGCATAACGTGTGATATCCGCACGATTATGCCTCGCAGGGGTTTCCTCCCATGGGACAATCAATCCCTCCCGGGATGTCTGAATCTCTCTTTTCAGATCTTGTATCGTACAGTCCTCAGACTCCCGTACAGTTCGTCGGTCCGTCGCGTGGTCCTCTCTGCGGTTGATCGTCCCGGGCTTTACAAATTCTTTCGTCCTCATCACCTTCGCATTGGCTCTCCGGATCCGCTCTCTTCCAATAACCGCCGCCGGTCAAGGGAGATACCAAGCTGGCACCCCTAAAGGTCTGGACCGCATCATCGATATCTTGCTCCTTGGACCCTGCATTGAACCCTGAAATCTCCACGATCTCCGAGGATGACGAAAGTGATCTGCAGACCACAGAGCGCGCTCCTCTCTCCGGAAGTTCCCATTACTTTCTTGCAAGCTTATCCCCCGACAAAACGCCAGCGCGACAGATGCACTGCGATAAGGATCGCATCTCTGCCTCCGCTGTCGTGCTCTTGACATTATTTCCAACCCGTATGTCATAAATCTCTTCGACAAGATCGTCATCCCGACTGTTGTTGGTCTTGTGGGTCCGTCCCCCCGCCGACGTATGTGTTTCTATGACTCTCCTCTGCGACGGAGTATTTCTTGGCAAAAAATTCCGTCTCGCGTAAACTCTGGCTCGAAACCTCCCGAGTCCTGCAATACGCCCACCCTGAAGACTTTTCACAAGCGTCCGTTCCTTCGGACTTGTATCTCCGAATAGCACGATCGGATCTTTCGTTCGATCGTCAAGCCTGCTGCCGAGCTCCTACTACAGAATCTGCTATCTTGTTAACATACACGCATGCACACGTCCCGAGAAAAAAACAAGCGCGCCGTCTGGTCTTGTCCGATAGAACGTTCCCCACGCGCAAGCAACGCTTATATTTCTCGATCACTCATTTCAATGACTCATCGTTTCGCCCGCTTGTACCTTTTCAAGAGACGTACTCGAGCTCGACCAGGGAAGGATGACGTTCGCTTCGTGTTCCTGGGAGCTACAAACACATAGCTAGGCCCGTCAGTGGGAGAATAAGGTCCAAGGAACATACGGAAGTGGAGCGCCCCTACGCAAAACAATCATAACATAAAACTTTTTTTGCTTTCGGTGTTTCCGTTTGGACGCCGACCATCGTATCACAGTTGGAGTCGACCGAAAAGGCTTCGTATGCGTGCAAGGTACCGCGGGGAGGAAAGGCGAAAACCCCGCAGAAGCCCTTCCTCAGTCTGCTGCGGGATAAATAGTTTACCAGTGAGAACGTTAACATGCATATACGGAGGGCTTGCACATGGCGTCCAGGCTCCTTACGAAAACGGGTCGTAACAGTATATTGGGCGCTGAATCGTAACCGGAAAGAAACATACATATGCGTCCCGTAGTGAGTAATCGACAAGCGGATCGCGACCGACGTCGGCGTCTCCGAATGAACTCGAGTCCCACGTTTTGCGGGGTTGGGTCGTCCTTGCTGAAGGGTCCTCGCGGATGACGTGTCTGAGGGCACGCTGCGCTTGATGAAACACATGCGCCGCACTGTCAAACAGTAAGCTATGAAGTCACTTGTGGAGGTATTGGAGCTAGGCGGTCCAGCGTGTACACAGTAAACACACATCCGAAGACCCACGTAAAGACCACCAATGTGTAGTTCTCACCAAGCGCCACACGGGTAAGGATGTAGCAGGACCGCCATTGTTGGGAAAGTGGTTTCCTTGACAAGAAGAGCGGAATAGATGGTATTGGATGTAAGTGAGTCGCCTGGCAGCGTCAACGCACACCCGGAGAATTTGAAAGTCCACATGGGAATTTCTCCGTCTATAGTAAAGCTTCGAAGCGCCACACGCCTACGAGAGGTAAGGGAGGAGGCAAGCTCGTCGTGAAGAAAGTGCCGTGAAATCAACTGGACAAAGGATAAGACGAGATGTCTACATTTAATATCCATCACCGGAGGACTGATATCGAGCATCGTCGTTCGTGATCCCGATTTGAAAGAAGACTGCGCCATCTGCCAGTCCGTGTTCATCATGATCAGAGAAAGATGCTGATCATGAGTGTGTTTGTACCACGTAGAAAGAGAGGTTACCGATGACGAGAAAGACTGAGCCAAGCGCTCGATCAATTCAGTCCAGCAGAGGCATCAAGATCTAGAGCGCAGGAATGAAGTCTCCGGTTGACAGTCTATTTGCAGAAAACTCCAATAGCAGAGCACCAGACCGTAACGCTCATCGTAGACGTCGACGTCTTGCGAGATTAAGCCGGGGTAGAGGAAGTTCGCTGAATTATAATAGTCCAAGATACAGCAACGGCTGAAGCCTTTCGTACCACTTCCTAGTAACAGACAATGCGTAATGAAGGGATCAGAAGTAGAGGAAAATCGAATAGGGAATCAGAACGGAGGAGAATCGAATCAAATGAGCACAAAAAGCGCTTGATCCATACATTCATCAATACGCTCCCCAAATCTAGAGCGATTCCGATTCCGTTGGGACGGAGTTCCCTGGAATTCCTTAATGCTGTCTTCAGACGCTGTATATATAGGGTTTCCTTGGCCGCGTAAAGTACACTGGTGCCCAAAAGAATCGTATAAGTATCGCCGAGATTGTCCTCTGAATAAACAACACGAGCATACGTTTCTTGATAGCATAAGACCTGAGTAGTCATACGTCTAGTGAGAAAACCCTAAGATGTGCCGTGAGCATATATGTGAGGGATGCCTGCGGGCCAGAGATAAATAGTACTTGTCACGGAGGTTTTTGTTCAGATTCAGAACGCCGCCACTGCCCTGTCAGTCGGCTATTGATCCGAAATGCACCCAGGCCCTGCTGACCAAGATTCTCTTTCTCCTTCACCGCCACATGAAGGTGCTTTAACCAATGTATCCTCGCTTGTTTCCCCAGACTTCCTTCGCTGCTTTTCTTTGAGAACCTATACGCTCAAATATTGGACCGGTTACAGCAGATCTTCGTTCAACCTCAGAGATCCCTCAGAGATCCCCACATCATTAAGGCTGCTTCACGCCTTGTGAATGATGATATTACCTGGACGTTCTCGAGAATCTGCTCATCAGACCGTGTTAATACACCCCATTGCTATGGGATCCTATCTTATGAAGATGTAATGACGGGTTTCAAGCAGTACATTTCTTAACATGCTTCCTTCTCCTGCATACCATCGTCGTATCAACATCACACTAGGTTTCAGCTAGATCAAGCTATTTGCATGGACCACGACCAAGTATATCTTCTTCTTAGATCTTATAGACGTCATTGCTGCCCGTCTTGGTCCGCACCCACAGGCGAAGCTTCCTTTCATACTCCACCACCTTCGTCTCGTCTCCAAGGCACATATATCTACCCTAAGCTTCAGCTGGTTCCCTTCAGCTGACTCGGAGTCCAATGGAACGTTGGACTCCGGGGCATTGACCCCTCCGGATGTTTTCTCCCAAAACCAAAACGTATCTCGAACCAAAACACTATTCCGACGAACTGCATGTCCTCTCGGACATGCGCTGAAAATTTTCCCCGCGTCGCCGAGTTACAGGCCGGCCGATCAAGCCGTAGCTTTGCTTCCAATCCTCGTCCACATCCACTCTTATTCTTGTTCTCGCAGCGAAGGACCGACTTGACTAACACTCACATCTGCCTCCACTTCCCTGACAATCTTCCTAACTGTCATCATACTCTAAATCACCGCAATGATTTGCTCAGCTTCTGCATCGCTCGCCGTAGGCTGAAGATGTTCTTTGAACGGCTATGGAAATTCACGTGCGTGTGATAACGCGAAATCGGGCTAATTTTCCTGACATTTTGACCCCACGAGCACCTTCATAGGTGCA
>RZIO01000018.1:0-11794 GCA_004338095.1 Gloeostereum incarnatum
ATTACGTCATTTAAAGGTGCGTGTTTTGGATTTTTTAGGTAGGTACATATGAGTCTCAGTATCGGTTCAAACGATACTTCGTCTTTTCTACGATTGCTTATCTTTCCGGCATCTGTTACCTTTTACGAGTTTTGCTTAACCTCCCTGCAGTTCAGCTTACCTTACCTCCCTTCCGGGTAGCAATTTTACAGTGTTTTTTTTCTTTTACCCTGACCATACCCTGGCCCCCCCCCACACGGTAAAAGCTACTAATCAGCATTGAAACTTCTAGTTTGTTCGGGTCGGTGTGATCAGCTCCTGTCTCAGCATTTGCAATACGCAATGCTGGGAGTCTTCCATGCGGACGAATGCATGACGCCGATGCTGGACCTCTCCACAACATTCGACCTGTGCGCCGGGTTCAACTGGAGAAGGACGAGTTTCGCCTTGAGCCCTGGGCCTAATCGACTCCTGGGACAAAACCGCCGCGTCCAGATATACAAAAAATCCAGAAGAGCTTGTTCGCGGGCTGATCAGATCGAAGCCATCCGTAGCCTGCTCTCCAAGAGTTGATCAGGAGCTTCAATGAGCGGGCGGGATTCCATCGTTGCCAGCCAAAGGATTCTTAGGTCGCGAAGGTCAATTAGAGACTTCTCCAATGGTAAGCTGCAAAAATCTGCTCCTGGCGACGTTGGTATGCTCCTGGTTGACGTTTCTAGATACGCCAGCGCACCAAGGGCGTGATGTGTCAGCCATCTTTCTTAGAACTTCGGTTTCGAGGGGGCCAGGCAAGCTGAGGAGAGTCTGCCCCGAACCGAAAAGATCCGGAGTTGGAGAGCGACGGTCGACATTGGACAAAAAGTGCGAGCAGTTCAGGAGGCTCGGTGAGATGGGGGCAGAATGAAAACAGGAAAACGAGTCGAAGGAAGGCTTTTACACCTCGTCGCTGCAAGCAACCATGCGGAAACTGCATGTTACGATGCGTTCAGTCATGTACGTAATGTAATCAATCGGGCCGAGTCGGGAGTTTTAACGGTATAGTTTTTCTCTGTGCTCTCGATGTTCAACTCTATTATTAAGCTGCGCGCAACTGAAATTGCAAACGAGATTTCTAAAGGGGATGTTTCAGTCCACGAGTATCAGTTAGGACCGATAATTAGTCTCAGTATCTCGCCACACAATATCAGTTCAGCGATATAATATAATATTATTTTACAGTTAGTCTTGACTGAGGGCTAGGTTAAAGCGACACGTTTAGATGTATCGGTCGAAACCGGAGTCGTTCATGTGCGCGGTTTTTATCTGTTACTTTCGGCTGAAACTCTTTTCGTACCCTGCAGGGGGGGCTAACACCCATTGAAATTCCGACGAAGGTGAAAACGGCAGTGGGTACTGACACAGAAGTCTGGACCCCCGTACGCGTACTCGTTATCCTTCTTGGAAACGCCCGGAGTCACAAACTCCCACCGCAGACCCTAAATGGGTATTTTTCGTATGCCCTGACCCAACACCATCCGTGTCCAGGGCGGCTTTTGTTGGCCCCCCTATTCCCCTCCCACGCTCGGTAAACAGCTAGCGAAGGCGGCGTGGACGTGTCCTCCGCCTCGGGAAGGTCAGCATCGACTGGGCCGAAGTACGATTGAACGCCGGGTAGAAACACGCTCAGCACAGGGCGCAAAGCATGAATGCGCCTCCCCTTCAAAATCCTGTTGCCTCGTGTGAGGGGTGGGAGCTACGTAGCGACAGTGTGAAAGTTGGGTGCGGTCGGCCCCGTATGGTGGACCCGTCTGATGCCCAATTGTGCCTGCTTCTGGGGTCTTGCGTGTCACTGCCCCTGTCGAAGGAAAAAAAACAAAAACAAACCGTCCCACGAGTCAGAAGACCGGCGAAACAAAATTCCTGGTCATCAAAAACAAATAAAATTCTCTTCCGTTTCACTTGCTCGGCGCCTACCGCCGTTGGGTCCATCCGCTTAGTCTAACGAGAGTAGCTACTTGATCATATTGCTCTTGACGCGTTAGCGCGGTGCTCCCTGGGTCTTCTGGAATGAAGATGGTGGAATTGGTCGGCGAATTACAATACCCCCCCTGATGAAGAGAGCGGGTGGGTTTAGCTGTCGTTCCCAATCGTGCCTTTTCCTTTCCTTCTTCTTCGTCGTGCAGGGAGGAGGGAAAGAGAGAGTAAAAATGAAAGACAAATGAATTACGTGACGGACCTTTTATGATTACGTGGTCGTCCTACAAGCCCCACATGCCCGAAATACCCCTGTCGTTACAGGGCATCTATATACCGTGCTGTCTTATCACCTATGGCGCTGCCCGGTGAGACACCTGGATAAGCGTCTACCGGTACGCTTTTTTTGCTGTCCGTCGCCCTCAGAACAGTTTCGTAGGGGGGATAGGAACCCAATCACATCTATCCGAGTTCATCCGTTCGTCCATTCTAGTTTGCGCCGCCTGGGGTTCCCGGACTCCGAGGACACACAAGACTTATTAGCAATAATAAAAAAGCTCAGGTAGGTTTATAACGAGAGAGCGAGAGCAGGAGGGGCGTTGGGCAAGCCATGGTGGTGGTGTATGGAGACATTTGTAATCGATCCGCTCCTAAATCGATCTGACTCGAACATGTCACTGCTCAAACCACCTGTCCGGCGCGTCTCGCTCATCTGTTCTCGGGTTCGTGGTCGGGACCGTAGTCCCTTGCAGACGCGTCCGTTATACCTTGATGCATTTACTTTAATAACGTTAATCTATTTTGTATCAAAGGACAGGCTGCATAGCATTTGGAAATGGTGATGATATAGGGGACAATGCGTATACTGGTGATATCTGCCTGGTCGAAAACGGGCATCGGTGAAAGGGAGGATGATAGTTTGTGCAAGGTAAATTCTAATCGCATTTTCAACGTCGTCTGCCCATTTGCGTCGGGCAGCACGTCCGTTTCTTACTACTATTTTGCCTCACGTGGCGCTGTGCTCGTCGCTCTCTGTTCGAGCATTTTCGTCTCACTTTGCATGTCTCGGAATGTTTATGGGATCGATTGGAATCTAAAAATACCCTCTTTTCTTTCCACTCTTTTATCTCGATGAAAGCGCCCAGGATTTTCGAAAGTTATAGGCAAAATTGTGGTATCTGCCAGTGCTGCACTGACTTTCGCATACTTTCTCAGCTAAGACGGAGCATCACAGAGGCCGAACTATTACCGGACGAAAGAGCGAGAATACTGAGTAACCGACGCTGTGAATCACCCTGCAGTCGTTTTCGTAGAGATAATACCTGCAAGGCGTTGCCCACATGATAGGCGGCGACTATCGTCAGATCTCTACAACTATTGGGGCGAGTTGGATGGTGGCAAATTGAAAACCTCCGATTGTTAACACTGATTTTAACGGTGCTTATTAGCATACACAGTGCTGCAGCCGTTCGTCCGATCATTGTTTGATACATATGTCGTATCGGTTTGGACGCGATATTCGTACTTTATATACGATCCTCTTTCCTTTCCTGGACAGTTAGTTAAATATTCCTGGATAGTATTGTATTGGTTCAAACGATACTCAAGAATATACGTTATTTTTATTACCTTCACGGTCTCGTTGGGATGAAGGGCTAGGTATGCGACGCTTTGGACCGTATTCGGTCCAAAACGATACCCGTCGTGCTTACATGTGAGCTTTCGGTTTTTTTTTCTACCTGCGTACTTTTACTCAACCCTCGGAAGTATTTTTTACAAAAATTGTAACCAGTGCCATACTCTTTTGCCCTGCAGGAGCCGCTGCTACAAGGCCCTAATTTGTTATCACATTGTTCAATTTCGAGGTTTCGGGTTCCCTTCCCCTCCTAAGTTTACCTTTCTCGCTCGATACCATGACCTTGTGTTCTTGGCTGCGTACCGTCCTCGGATCTCTTCGGCCAGGAGTTAAGCGGAGTACATAAGCAAGCCTGTGGGCTATATACTACCATGTGGCTACACCGTTATCTGGTTCCGTCCCCCATCTCAACCTTTACCGGCCAGCGGCAGCTGGCTCGCACAACACTTCGATTATACCATTTGGTACCAAGATTCGGCTCTAGCTGATTCTCGGCAATGTACTGTTCTTGCCGCTCCAGATGAACGAATCTTTTATTACCGCTATCAGCGCCCAGCGCCGCACTTGGTGCGAACAAGTCAGGTCCTTACGCCACAACACTTACTGAAGAGCTTTCCTTCCGACAAGGTACAACGATGCCTGGACTCGGAGAGAGGACGACTTCCTCCGTCGCCGGAAACTTGTATCTCCGGAGCGCTATCAAAGCGATGCATAGATATGGTCGATTGAACAGCCTCGTCTCCATCAGTGGTTATTAAAATACTTCAGGTAAGTGGATTGGGCCTCCTGGCTCTGTCGGGTCGCTTTTGTTTCAATTCGGGCAGGCTGTGTATGACAACATGTTCTGAACGGGGGCTTCTCGGAGTCCTTTAGTATCGTAACCCACATAGGAATGCACGGATTTTACAGATGTCTGCGTGAAGTATCCCTTCGTATGCACTGTATGTGGCGTCATACATGTCAGGGAACTGCCTAAGAAGCCTACTTTGGAATATGAGCAATTCTAGCTTTCAAAGTTAGCGTGCAGTCCATAGACAAGTTTCACTGGGGTCTCGTAAAATTGCCCGGTGTCGATTGTCGGATTCGTCGCCGCAGTTGGAGGGAGTGTATAAACGGCGCCCTGACATTGGCGCCGGAAGATTCTGATTCTGTCTGGCGGCCCCACGGGTGAGGTACAATGTATTGGGTCTAATTTTGTCAGCCAAGTAGCCCTGCGTTCCTCTTCGCGAGACATCAAGGTCTCGTTCCTGACATTTGCTCTGAACCGCTTCACAGTGAGCTTGACCTGTAACGTTCGAGCCCGCCAGCCCAATGCCGAAAATGCAGACAGCATCAATTTTTGTGCACCGCAAGCTCGGGGTCAGAGAATACCCCTAAGAATTATGCCAGGTTTCACCAATGATAACGCGTCGAAGTCGGCACTTGACCTAGCAGTCTTGGTACCGTCCACCGAAGCATCTTCACCAACCCTACACCACTACGACTGATTGGTACCCGTTTTCGCAGGAGAACTGAGTTGACGAATCGAGAAGCTCGGCCGTTAGTGGAGCTGAGCCATACGTACAGCTAATTCTACCGCAGCTAGTGCCAATTTCTGTCGGCGTGGAAGGATGCAAGGGGGTACTGTCAGAGTACTACAATCGAGATTGAAATCGGAATACATAGCTATTCAAATATTCATCTTTCGGCCTGGGAGATACGCAGTCCGAGATCGTCGAGCTTTATTGAAAATCGATTCAGCTCTAGGCTGATACGCCTGGAACAGCTTGACATGCGTCTCATTCCTGTCGGATTTACAATCTTACCGTCGGAAGGAACGAACAACGAGCTCGGCCTTGCAATGACCCGCTGTCCTTACACCGCTCGGACCCTAAGGCGATGTCAGAGCTGGGTGAACCTTCTCATAGGTTACAGAAGCATAGTGCTTTGAAGTTGAAGCGTCCGCGGAGACGTGATTGTTTCCAAGAGAATGCAATAGGGAAGGTGTCCAATCTGGAAGACGGAAGGAGGAAAGGTATTGTAGGATCTTAACAGCGGTAGTTTACCGTATTCTTCGCGATCTTCTCATATCAGTTTGTAGAGGAGGAACTCTCAACAATTTGGATAAGCTCACTTTTTTCCGGGGCATACTTGTTTGCGTATTTGGCACGCTTTTGATCGTTGGAGCTTGAGTCTGGCCCACCGAAACGTCAACCCATGTGCTATAAATACCTTGAGAGAAAGCGCAACATAAAAATAAGCTTCAAGTTGGCTATTGGGTTGGGAGAAGGGCTCTTTCGGAAGTATCCGTCGCGGGGATCGACGATCACCGGGTCTGTCTTATTCAGCAGATCTTCCATCTTCGCATGACTCATTGTCTTCTCGCTTTCCACGCTCAATCCTCCGTAGGAGATGGTTTTTTGAGCTGCAACCAAGTAACTCTCTCGGGGACTCTTCATAGTGCTCGCTCCTATTCCCGAATACGGATGTTGTTTTACTAAGTCGTGACCCGGTCTCCCTTAAATATCGATTGAATATCGCATTTTGTCCACGCAGGAGGGGGACAAGAGGAGGACGTCTGTCTTTTCAAACCTTTGTGACAATGGTAGCCGATACTTTTTTGTGGATTAAATCAAGCGTTTCGTTCAAGGTGGGTTACTTTGCAGCCACTGTGGACTTATTAAGTTCTCCAGCCCATCTCAAGCCAACTTGGCCCTATCTACTTGAAATCGAGTTCTAACCGAACAGGATCTTGCTCTTCATTCAACTTGTGTTTAAACCTGTTACGCACTAGATGTTTTTCCCCTACCTTAGTTCATTTCATCTGACGTCTTTACGGCTGTACGGAATGGTAGATCATATCCATCTAGTTTGCGAATTTTGCGTCGCAAATTTTGGCGAGCTGTTGAAATCAACTTGACCTGAATGAAAACGTCTGGCTACATTGGACTAAATCCTTCTATGTGTGCACCATCAGTGCGTCTGCAAACTGGCATGGGCAGTAGTACATGTCAGGGTCCCTCTCGTCACACCTTCCCTAAAGAACTTTATACCCCCTTGGATACACGCAAGAGCTCTCTGCGCGCCCAAGAACCGAGAGTCGAAGCATCAGGCTGATGGATGCCCGTTTCAGAGGCTCTCTCCGTGCTGTTTCGGTGAGGTTGCAATTCCGACTATTGCTTGGCGAGTTGAAAGGTGATTTCTCCATAATTCTGGGATCAGCAAGTAGAATCAAGATCCTAAGTGATTCTGAGGCGTCCGGAATGCCGCAGAATACTTAGCAGGCATTCTCTCTTATATAAAAGTATCGGAGAGCATTCAGATCAGCCGGTCCGCAGCTTGCATCCATGTTCCAACGTTTGAAAGCTAGAACAGTTCGTGGATCAATTAATATCTATTGTTGTCTATATGTTCAAGTTATTGTTCCTTTCTCACAGGGCCCCTTCTCTGGCGGTGGTTCACCCGGTCCAGATAAAATATGTAGAACGCCACAAACTTGATTCATAGCTTACCGTGTAACCTACACAGCTGTGCCTACTTCAAATACATCTACGAGGCGACGTCGCTCAAATCCTTCGTCCGGCTATATATGAACTCCTCACAAGACGTCGAGATTTTACTACCGTTAAATCGCCTACGCCACCTCAGAGCCAGTTTGACCTACACCCGGAGCTCACGCCAATCGTAACAAATCGAGCACCAAACCCTACTTTCTATGGCGGAGACAAGCCAAAATTTCGTGCGTCTGACGATGGGGATCAGAGAAGACCAGCAGGCTGTATGGATCTCGAGCATCGCGAGGGATGGCGACGCCTCGAAGTCGGTGCCCAATCTACCAACGTCGGTGCTATTCCCCGAGTTCGGTCAAGGAGGAGGGGTAGAAAAAAGAACGATAACGGGGTATGTCCAGTCTTGCGAAACCGCCACAGGTCTGTATGTGTCTTCCTACGAGATCCCCAAATTGACAGAGCGGGGACTGCAAGTTTTTGACGAATCTCAGAACGCATGGAGTAATGAGACGGTGGTATCACCTACACCATATTTTCCACTGGTCCAGCCTCATCTATCGATGTCTGAGCCTGAAGTACTCATAGGCAGAACACCGACTTCCTCTGGCATGGGGAGAGGGGGGGACTCGAGAGATGGTACCAGAAAACAGGCAGGATTGGGACCAGCGGAGTAGTTCATCTTACGGTGTAGGTGGTACGTCGTCTCAGCTTAAACGATCTCCGCGATTCATTGGAAATTTGATACAGCTCCGGTAGCCATGTATTATCCTGGAGAACTTCGGATGTCCTCGCCGACGCTAGCGTCACCATATACATCGGTATATCTGTCGCACGAAGGGAGTAGCGAGCCCGGCCTTTCTTCAAGATACCCCGATGACCAGACCCATTCGTATCTCAAGACCACTCTGCGGCATTCGGGCCAGAGCTGTGTGCTTCCTATCCGCAGATTGTGAGACTGCCAGAGTTTGATGAGACGCTGGAGGCAACGGAGTCCTCGCAAGGAAACCGTACGACGCCTGTCCCGGGTGAGAAACGGAGGAAAGCAGCGATGCATTGCAGAGTTTGCCGCAGTCGTTCACTCGCTCTCACGATCTACTCCGGCACGAGCTCCATACGCATGGAAGGGCTGCAGAGTTGATGTGCATGGATTGTTGGACGCCCTTCGTCTCGGCGGGAAGATTCACGCGACATGTGTCACAGTGTAATGCAAGAGACAAAAAGAGATACAGCGACAGAATGAATGGGGCTCGGGGAAGTGCTTCACCGTCTCGGCACATCGGGTACAGGAGAAGAGATTTGGTTTGATATTTCCGTTTGTCGATCAGGAGGTGTGCATAGCTATGAATGAAATCCATGAATAGCACCGGAACGCTGCGTTAAAAAAGTATCGGTCGAGAATGAGGAACAGTCATCCGTCATGATAGTGTGGGTTTCAATCTTTGGGGCGTCTGGAAGGGAAGGCTTTGGTCCACGTGCCGACCAGTCCGGAATTGGTGCGGCGAAAGAAAAATGCCACGCCGAGTCAACGCCGAGTCTGAGGTCGACTGGAGGTTTGAGAATGCTGAATCACTTTCCATAAGATATGTAATCCGGAAGCTCTAATTCGAAGGCCATCCGTAACTCAATGCATAAACACAGCGCAAACAGCTTGAGCAAATGCTCTGAGAATTATGGTGCGCCACAGATCAGACAGGAGTCGCGCACTGCACGATTAGACTTTGCACGGTTATTCTAGCCTCTATCTCATGATACTTCGTTTCTCCATTTGTTTCTTCGCTTAGTATCGCAGAGTTCTTCATCGACGAAGATGAGATTCGTCACTGTTGTGTCTAGAGCGCATCCCGGTATCGTGCCAATGTCCATTAACAGATTCCAACTCAGCAGAAGACGCCGTTGATACGAAATGGCTTATTTGAGGTAATTATCGTACTATCGGCAAGGTGGTGTGCGCTTTGTTTCTCTGTAGGCGTGACTCCGAAGAGCGCTTGGGTGGTGTTCACGTTGTTCGCGTAAGCAATCATTAAAGGAAAACGGGCTGGGTCAAGAACTTACGTGTGTATTCAAATGCTGGGTACCTCGCACTGCAGCGTTCGTGAACCGTTAAGTGCTTTGAAGGATCTGAGTACGGCTACCTTAGAGGAAGAGCCGACGCTCAATACTATCGCCAGGCGGAATGAATGGGAAGCGCCAGAATGGATGCCATAGGGAATAGTGACAGCGAGTAGATGGAACAGAAATGCTCGAAGGAAGAGGATAGACTCGGATGGAATCCGGGATACAACGTGCACGCAACATTATCGCAAGACTCGGAGGAAGGAAAAGCACCGTCTGGAGAGTCATATAAAGAAGTAGGCCAGAAGCTAGTGCGTTGGTAGTGATTCACAAATGATGTGAGGAAGTGAGCCAAAGGCGGGCCGCCTTTGTGATGTCGGGTGGCGGTGAGAACGAGGTAAAATACACAAGAGCATACATTACCTCAGCGTCACGGGCGGGCAAAGAAATTGGCTGCGTTGTTTTATTCATTCTCGATATTGTGTTCTCTGGCCAAGTTTCTTTCGCCAAACCGCGATGCCCGCTGGTCGAAATAGTGGGAATAATAAACAACCAAGTCCAGTTTCAATAGGAAAAAGCCAATGGCTTATCCTCAGCAGCAATCCCAAACGGCCCAGCATCACCACCAACAGAGCGCACGAGCTGCCTCTAAGGCACCTATTCCCCCTCATGCTTATCAGAATCATGCTCATCCAGCACCCACAACCGCTAATGGAAAGCAGAAAGGTCGTGCCACCAATCCTCCGCCAGCAGCTAATCCTAGTGGCAATAAGATCTGGAGTACGAGTACCACAGAGGAAAGGAAAGGATAAAGGATTTTTGCTCGGGCTTGGTGAGGAAGAGCGGCGGAATTTGGTGAAGGTCGAGAAGGATACGGTTTTACGGAAGATGAAGGAGCAAGCAGAAGCATTCTTGCTCCTGTGCCGTTTGTGGACGAAAGAGGTCCGTTACTGTTTCTATTCATTTTTGTTCTCACTCTAATTCCTATCCTTTCTTCTAGGTGAGATTTTTTCTATTCCGTCTACGGATTTTCCTGGATCTGTGTTGCGTTTCGTTTCCGACCAGCGACGTCACCGGGAAATCGCCCCAACTTCCGGCAAGGTCTCACGCGGCTCGTAGTCGCTCATATCATTCGCGATTGTGTTTCTTTACTTTCAGAGCAACCCTCTACGCTTTCCGCTCCAGCATCTTGGCTGGCCTGAGCCCGGAGTTTATGGTACAACCATCTCGGCAGTTTGCCGTCGTCTCTAGCGATGCTGTATCGCATATAGGCTCAGGCACTCCGTCGCGATCAGGGTCTACTGAAACATGGCCCTCCTGAGTGGGGGACTCTCTCCATTCTCTCCGCTGCCTCGGCTGGGCTCCGTCATCGGCCGACGCGCCGTCGTGTATATCATCTTCAGCAGGGCATGGGTTTTGTTCAGCACAGGACACGGGGGATATCCAGTCGACGACTGTCCTTACAGGCAGGCATGACTGTGCAGGCTCAATTTGAGTCGCCTCGTGCGACTGTCATTCGTCTTTATGCCTTCCCAGTTAGTTCAAATCACGATCGCTAACCTTCCCTTTTTCCGTAGGAACGCCATTGAAGAGGAACTAGAAGTCCTCTACGACGCCTATTACGAAGAGCTGGAGCAGTACGCCAACTACCAACAGCGCTACGTCAGTTCAGGCGGAACGATCCCACCTCCACCAGGTCCAGGGCCCTTTCCAGGCAGTGTCGAGCTCGACAAGCACGGTGCTGTGGTGCAAGAGGTCGACGAGTATGAAGAGGAGGAAGATGACGACGACGACGATGAGGATGAGGGAGGAGGGGGAGGGGAGAAGAAGGTTAATGGAGCAGTCAAGCCCGAACCGAACGGACGGACGGAAAGTACGAACACGACGGGGACCGGTGCGACTAGCGGGGGCGGTGGTGGCGGAGGTTTGTTCAATCTAGGGAGCAGTTTGACTGTAACTGGTGGGTTTCCGTCCTGTCCGTTCGGGCGCCGTCCGTTTGATGTGCCCGTCGTATAGGTCCAGGGAATATTCTAACCGTCGCGGACGACTTGCTGAAAAACGACGGCCAGAAGTTTTCTCGAGATGATGGAGCAACTTGCGGAGCGTCGGATGCAGCGCGAAGAGGAGGCCGCGGGCGACGTGTCTGACGAATCTGACGACGATGAATCCGAAGCGTCCGAAGAGGATATGAGCGATGCCGATGGTGAGGATGGCTCAGACGACGAGGGAAGTGATGATGATGATGATGACGATGACGATGAAGAGGTGTGTTTCCGTTCAAGCGTCTCACTGGCAACCTAACAGGCTTCTGTTAGGTTCTGACAGAAGAGCAGAAGATGGAGGAAGGAAAGCGAATGTTCAGTATCTTCGCGGCTCGAATGTTCGAGCAGCGTGTCCTACAAGCTTATCGGTTGCGTGCTTCTACGTATCGCATCATCCTTCGCGTTTGTCTGATCTTAGTGTATGCAGGGAAAAAGTGGCTCAAGAACGTCAGCTTCAACTCTTACGCGAGCTTGAGGACGAGGATAAGCTGAAGGAGGAGCGGGAGATGAAGAAACAGCGGGAGAAGGAGAAGAAGAAGGATAAGAAAAGGTTTGTCCTCCTTTCTCCACTTGCTATAATCTTCAAATATTCATCACTTCTCACGTAGACAACAAAAACAAGCCAAAGAATCTTCGAAGGCCAT
>RZIO01000018.1:20173-34982 GCA_004338095.1 Gloeostereum incarnatum
AGAAGATGGTGGCGGGTGCCAGCAGATACGTCCGGCTGATTGATCCGAACGTGTGGCGTAGACGAGGTTGAACTGCCATATTAAGAAATCTACATCGCTGACGTAACAGTCGAGGTAGGCGTGAACCTACGAGATGTATTGCAACGAGATGCAAAGAAACATGCCTCATGACTTGATGAGAAGTTCGTGGAGAATATGGCGGGAAATCGACGATCATAGATCTGGTTCGGATGGAGTATGTATGAGTTTCCTCCCGTCCCGTATCCTAAGAATAAATAAATTTGTTACTACAATAAAAAGACCATCAGATAGTGTGCAAATGCTTCTTGTTTTCGCAGTTCTAAGAGTACCGGCGTAGTGTGGCACATTATAATGTCTAGATTAGATTAGATGTTAATTTTCTATAGCCGAAGCACAGCCACCTTCTCCGTTCCTCTCCAACTCCATCGTCTAAATACATTCACTTTTCTTACACCTATACCTCTGTGCTGCGCTCACTTGACTGCTAGAATTTATTGCGTGGCATACATGAACTGCAAATAATTCCTGAAAGAAACGTCAGTATCAACGCAGAAATGACGAACCGCTTGAGCACGCCAAAGACCAGTGCGAAGGAAACTGGCAAGAACGGGAATCACGATCACAAAGATGGAAAGGGAGACGACCAAATACTCCAAGATAACGGCGACAACACTCCTACTGATGAGGACAAAGACCAGGATGGTGCTAACGGTGCTCCAAAAGGCCGCAAGCGGGCACGGGCCAACACCGCTGGAGATTCTCGTTCTATTGTGCAACCAATACATCAGCTGGATCTGGGAGGGCATCATGATAGGGATGCCGACGGGTGAGTACTAGTCGTTATTGATCTTCTCAATCTTATAGTCTCGCAGTTTCGTGACAGGGTCAATCGTTCGCATCCAGCTGGAGAACTTTGTTACCTACGACTACGTTGAATTCCGCCCAGGACCATACTTGAACATGATCATCGGTCCCAACGGATCCGGTAAGAGCAGCATCGCCTGCGCCATCGCTATCGGCCTCAACTTCTCGCCAAAAGCACGTGTACAGTGGATGGCTCTTTAAGACGATATCTAATTTCGACCTTTCCAGGTTCTCGGTCGTGCCGATAAACTCAACCTTTTCGTCAAGGAGGACACCCAGAAGGGCCATGTAGAGATCGAACTCAAGGGCCAAAAGGGAAAGCCCAACGTTATCGTCCGACGCCAACTCTTCGCAGTTAGAACAACTTCTACATTCCTGCTTGACGGATCATCAGCTTCAGGTAACCAAGTTTCTCAGAGAATGGCAGAACTCAACGTCCAGGTTGGGAATCTATGGCGAGTTTCTGCTTCCTCGTTCCCCTCCAAGTATGGCTGACAAGAACACCTCCGCCAGCTCTTTCCTGCCTCAGGACCGGGTCTCAGAGTTCGCCGCCATGTCGCCTCAGCAGCTGCTCCGCGAAACGCAGCGTGCAGCAGGTAACGAGAACTTGACGAACTGGCACGACACCCTCATCTCGGCCGGAAAGGAGCTCCGGCAGATGGAGGAGGTTAGTCTTTTCATCTGCTATCTCGTTTCCTTCCTCATCTTCCGCCGTACAGGCCATCACAAGTGAACGAGACCAGCTCAAGACGATGCGGAACCGTAACGAAGCCCTCGAGCGTGACGTTTTACGCTTCAACGAACGCAAGAAGATCGAGCGCGAGGTAGGCATCACTTGGCCCTCTACTGTCTCCTAATCTGTATCCACTCCCTCAGATCGCCCTCCTCAATGTATTGATCCCATTGCGTAAGTATGTCGAAGTACGGAATAAGTGTCGGGCGCTCAGGCAAGAACGGCGCAAGCTGCACACGCGTGTTACACGTCTGCAAGCCAAGAACGCCCCAGCCCATAAGCTCCTCGAGTACGGAACCGACCCCTATCTACTACGCATAGGATCTCTGCTCATACTCTTCCTCCTATAGGTCCCTCGAGAAGGATGTCCGAGACAGGGAGAGGTCTCTCAAGCGGACGAAGAAGAATATGGAACTCTCGGTGAACAAACTCAGAACGAGATCGATAGAGAGCGAGGAGATGGTTCGTTTTTGCACTCTATACCTTCCCCCTCCACATCACCGATGACTGCTTTTGTATGCAGGAGAATCAGATGATCAGGTTGAATGAAGACCTGGATAATTTGAAGAAGGAGCAAGTGGGGCGGGCGAATAAGATCACGAAGTGCGAGAATGACCTGCAGAAATACAGGGACGACCTCGCAAAAGATGTCCAGGTCGAGAACGAGGATGACTTGCGGGAAGAAATGGTATGTGCTGGTTTATTTTGCTGCGTGTACAGTTGTCAATGTATGTTATGCCACAGACAATTTTGAAGCGAGAGCGAGAGCGTCTTGTACTGTGTCAGGAAGACGCCAAGGCCCAGTTGAACTTCAACTTCAATCGTAAGGCCAGATTGGAGAACGACAAGCTGACCATTCAGAATGAGTACGTACCTTGGCTCACACGTTCTCCCATGCGCGCTAATTGTGATGGTAGGCTGCGGAGGCTCGAAAACGTGGACTTTCAGAGACTTCAACGGCTTCAAAGAGTCAACAAGGACACGTATGACGCTCTCATGTGGCTCAGGAAGAATCGTGACAGGTTCCGGATGGAGATCATGGAACCCGCTATGATGTCTGTTACCGTAAACGATAAGGCCTATGCCGACACTGTGGAGTCCTGCTTTGGTCAGAATAACTTGCTGGTCCGTGCGTTGTTGTTCCATTTGTGCCCTTCTGGCTCATGCCGCGATCAGACCTTTGTCCCCCAATGCCATGAAGACTACAAATTGTTCAATCAGCTTACTCAAGACAATGCAAAGAACACGTTTGGACGTGAGGTTCGGCTTCATGTATGGTTCCGCCGGGGTGTATCACTCCCGCCGGAGCCAATGACTAGGCAAGAGGTCAGTATAGCATCTTTGCGTTAGGTGCCGATGAGTTCCTGACACGATATGGTGTAGCTCGCAGCGGAAAACTTTGACGGCTACGCGCTGGACTATCTGGATTTCCCCGAGCCGCTGAGGTATTACTTTCAGCTGGAGATAAATCTTCATCGGACGGTAACGTGCGTTCTCCTGATGACACGGAAGGTTCCACTCATACCCTGTTCGCGTAGGCCATAGCGGTTCGAAGACCTCAGACCGTAAACTTAGACAAAGCAACGTGGATGTTCTCTCGCCCAGAGAGAGGAGGTTCGGGCACCTTTATCATCGGTGATACGATCCATCAAGTGACCCGGTCGAGGTATGGGAAGCGGGGGGTGCAGAATTTGACGAAGGGCGTGAGGAAAGCGAAGACGTTCGTTGCTGGGTCAGGTATGTTTCCTTAATCTGCAATTCCGTTCGTTGTTGCCAAAGTCGAAGCTTGCGCTTCTAGTGGATATAGTACTTAAGCAGAGATACAACGAGCAAATAAAGGACGTAGAGAGGAGCCTCGGGATGGTCCAGGAGGAGCACGAGAAGCTTATGGTAGAGTTGACGAACATCGAGAAGCAGGATGCTGGGTTTGCTAAGCGCTCGGTGTGCTCTCTTCCACTCTGCCATTTTTTCGCTGGCAATGCTGACGACCTGCTTTCAGAAAGGCATTGCAGAACGTCGGGATGCAATCAAGAGAGAAGCTCGGCGGAAAACAATGCTGAGATTCAAGATCAGTGAGCGCAAGTTGATTGGGGTCCGACCGAATATCTGATCATCTCTGTAGCACGTCAGGAAGCCACACTTGCGAACCTGAAGAACACGCCGCCTGCAGACGAGGAACGAGCCGAGTTGAAGAAGAAGATTCTTGCTTGCGGGAAAAAGCGTGCAGAGAATGCTGCAGCTGCAGCTGTGAGAAATCTTTCTCGTTCTTCCCCGAGTGCGCACGAGCTGAGACATTGTCAATCGCAGGTGATGTCGAGGGCTATCGTCAGGGAGCTACAGGCATACTCTCTGGCGGGGCTAGAGTACCTCCAGGTTTGCGCGAATAACTCTGCGCTGAAAGATCTATGCGCGGAGAAGGACGTGAGGTATCAGGCGGCTATAAAAGAGTTTAATCAAGGTACATATCTTCCGTTTCATTGAATTCTTCTCTACACGCTAACCATCCCTTCGCGTTTGCACAGTCACACGGGCGTACGAAGAAGCCAAGAAAGCTACCGACGAATCGAAAGATGAGAGCAACGCAATGGCGGCCGATCTGGAAGACCATCTGAGAAAAGAATGTTCCAGTATAGCGACCACACGGCAGCGGTACGAGGATGATTGTGCGGTGGCTGTGGCAGCGGGTCAGACTCCTCCTTTATCTGAGGGTGTTGATTTGCGCTCCTCGGAAGAGCTCACGGCGGAGTTGGAGTCTCAGGAGGCGCAGCTCGAGCTCACGAAGGTAACAAATCCGGGAGTGGTAGAGCAGTATGAGAAACGGAAGCGAGAGGTAGGGGCTCTTGCGTGCCATCCATTATGCTGATCGTTGACTCTGAGCATTGCGACAGATTGAAATCCTAACGAAGACAGTGGAGGATAGGCACAACAAGATTAGCAAGGTCAAGAGGGAGATCAAAACCGCAAGAGTATGTGGTTCCGTCGTGAATTCTTACCAGGAAGGATACTCATTGCTCATCTAGGACAATTGGAAACCAACCCTTGAGAAGCTCGTCGCCAGCGTTGGGACCAAGTTTTCTGAAGCATTCCACCGTGAACATTCCTTTCCTTCTTCGTTCGTGGTACTCTGACCTCATTCGATAAGTGTAGGGATCGGATGCACAGGAGAAGTCCGCATCGGCGAGGCGGAGGATTACGAACGGTGGTCAATTGACATCCTGGTCAAGTTTCGTGACAAGGACAAGCTGCAGCTTCTCACTAGCCAGCGACAATCTGGAGGAGTACATTCTCCTTTTTGCCTCTTGCTTTGGTGCTGACGACGCCGATACACAGGAACGTTCACTCTCCACTATCCTGTATATCATGAGCTTGAATCAGGAGGCTCGTGCGCCGTTCTCTCTTGTCGATGAGATCAACCAGGTTCATTTATTCCGACGCACCTTAATGCTCATGCACATGGCTAACTGCGTCTTCCTCTCTCTTCAGGGCATGGACCAAAGCTATGAACGGGTGGTACACGATTCTCTCGTTGACGTGACTTGCGTGGCCGACAGCGCGCAGTATTTCTTGATTACCCCGAAGCTTCTTCCAGACCTGAAGTACCATGAGCGGATGAAGGTGCTTTGTGTTAACCGCGGAGAGTGGCTTCCCGATAAGCGTGGTCTGGGGAACATGATGAGCATGATCGAAGGCTACGTTTCTATGAAGAACGTGATCACTGCTTCAACGTAGAGCTCCGCTGGCCTTCTTGTTCTGTATTATGTTCCTGACGCGTAGTTTAAGATTGGGCTGTACTTACTCCAATATTGTACATGGTACTAAAAAATCCACAGATGTATCGATGAAACCGAACAACAAGGCGCTCGGCATACGGTGTAGGTGGTATGGGAGCCGCTTGACATTATGTAACAAGGGTGTAACGCCGATTGTACCTCAGTTTTACACTCCCGTATAGCTTTCTATCTTCCAAATACCCAAGGATCTTCAGTGGCGTATGAAGACAATAGCCTCGTCGCCGGTGACATACATCATGGGATGATCCATATAGCTCTCTCTGGCGTCTTCGGTGACACTACCGCCGAGTATCGTCCATCCAACCGACGGGGAGGTCGCTGGGTCTTTGTCCCACCTCCTCCTTATCGGGCGTGAAGCTGGGACATCGCTGCGAAGACGGAGATATCGTCAGTAATCAACTCTCAACTCAACTCAACTTGGAAGTACGCACGCAATGAGGACGGAGGTAGATTAGAGTGTTCATTGGGGCCGAATACTGAGGGGAGATACGGATGCCGAAGCGAGACCTTCCTCATTAAACAGGAAGACAAGATCTCCAGCTCGCAGCAAGCGTACGCTCCTGTATAGAGATCTCGTTAGTGATCAACCAAGGAAGGAATGCTCCGACGCACACACCTCGGATTATCCATGGTCGAAGTTCTTTGTATGCATAGCAATCATATTCATCTCTACTATCGTCTTTAGAATGATTTACGCAGGAACGAAGAGGAGACATGCCATGCATCTCGTCGGTCGGTCAGTCTCACGCTGGCAGTCCAACAACGGGCTTCTCGTTTGCCAGAGGATCCGAGGTTGGGGTAGCAGGTTCCGCATGCTCTCGGTATTCTTCGCCCTGGGCGTCTCCGCGATCCGTCGGTTTTCACGGTGTCAGAGTCTGTGAGTGGGTAACATTGCAACAATGTCCCACCATCCGTCTCTCTGCAAGAGGAACAGACACCTTCAGTATCAACCGAAAAGAGGCAGCGAGCCCGTCTCACACTCGCAGGAGGGAGGGCACCAAACCCGTTGTATCATGTCCCAAGCGCTCCTCCTCACCTCATTCCCAATAAACATCCGGACACTCGAGCGGGAAGGATGGAGGGAAGGTGTTCTTCGGGCAGTCGATCTATGCTCCCATCCGCCTGAGTAGGGAAGAAGGCCGGACCGACAGCGCGTATCATCCCTTCCTTTAACCATCGTTCCTCTTCCTCAGCCAGCAGGTGTATTCATCGGAGGGGAGGCGAACGTAAACGCTGCAACACTCATTTCTGCGAAGGAGCTATCGTCAGGAATCAACCCACACTCTAACTTGAGAGTATGTACACACACCTTGGGCTTTCCGATGGTGGGTCGTATAGCTTCTTGCAGCCGGAGTGGACAGTATGGTAGCGGGGTGTTCGCCCCAGCTCCATCTTACACGGACGCGCAGGTTTCTCTACCGCCTCCCGTCCCGAGCAAATTTTGCGCGATGGGGTGCATCATCGTCGCGGAACTCTGCCGAATGATAACGTGCATCGTCCGGGCGACCATACGCTCCAGAGAGCAGCGTTGGTGTGATCAGTCTCATGACGACCTAGGATTCGGGCAGCATGAGAGACGAGGAAGGACGTCGAAGGAGTGTGGATGGGTTTCCAGTTGAGGAAGGGAAGGAGCGGACGCCAAAGTTAAAGTGCCAGCTTCGGTCGTTCGGTCAGAGGGAGGACGCAAGGACTGTATTGCTAAGTTTCAGTCCGTCACCCAGCGTCCAAGCCTAAGGGCTATCGAGCCATCCATAGCGACACCGACGGCGCAATTTCCTCGCGCACCGGTCAGACGTGCAAGGTGACCCGTCGAGCATCTACTTTAAGTCAAATTTAACTCGTGTCCGACGTTCCAAGAGAGTAGCAGAACGGACCGGAGATGAGGAAGTGATAGTATGGCTCAACGTAGTCCACCCCGTCCGTCTTGCCTTCTGAGCCAGGAGAACTACAAAGGACAGATGAGCAAAGGAGACAAGCGTCTGAGATGGACCATACCCACAGCTTCATACACCTCCCAATCCATACTTCTGCCTTTCACTCTTTCTCCCTCAGAACATCTCTCAAACACCTGTACGGTCGCTGGCCCATTCACCACCATCCACTTATCGTCCTCTTCTAGCTTCAGTCTCCGAGACACGGGAATCCAGAGACGTTCCGGGGAAGGCGTACGCCAAACAATGGAAGGCGCAGGCGCATTGAGGATCTAGCTAAGGGTAAGGGAAGGCTCAAGGCGGGAGAGAATGCCGAATGCTCACCACACAATAAGGCCAAAAGAAGAGGAACAAACATGGCACTGAAGCGGACGGGCCATGCTCTGGCTACAGACGGCGTAGAGCCTGCGTATGAACGCGGATACAGGAGAACATACAAGATCCCGGAAATGAGCGAGCATCCAGTCCCAAAGACCAGCGGGAGGATGTCGGGTATTACTCCTGGCTCCAAGGAAAAGTAGGGAAAAGTCGGTGAATCCACGTTGACTCGCCAGTTTCAAAGCTGCTTTCTTGCTGTTCTCTCGGATGTTGAACCCCTCCATCGCGTTGCAGAGACTTCCTGGAGCTGGGTATGTGATGCAAGTTGCCAATATATTCCGCAAGATGGCTGGCCAGAAGGAGGACGCGATAAGGAAACGTAGTTCAGAATCAGAGCACAGTATGTATAAAGTCATCCCGCGTGATTTGTTTCTACCAAACAATAATGTGGCAGTGCTTGCGCCACATCCAAGTGACACGTGGCATGTGCCAGCTCTACAGACGATCAGCTTATTCTCGTCCTCTATTGTTTTCACGCTAGCAGAGATAGTGGTTGGAGCATGTCTCTTTTACATTTCCGTCTGATAACAATTCTTCTTTGCTCAGATCACGATACTTTACGCTGATTCTATCTATTGCTCACCTTTTTCCATTACATCAGTCGTAAGGTATTTCTTGTTTTGACTCACGAAATCACTAAGGCTCATCGATATCCCTGCCTGAGTGATCGAAGTTCTGAAATGTTAGTTAATTTGCTCCTGATTTCTGAAGCTGTCTTTCTATTAGTACATATAAACAAGCCGACCTGACGTTCGAATGAACGATTATCTCGTCATCCCTTGCCCTATAAGGACGTCACATCTCCGGTCACTTCCACCGCATAACGAAAACGAGATCCGAAATTTTTTCCTTGGACTGATTTTCTCCCTCTTCAATATCTTTGGATGTTACTTTACTTCTCTGGATCATGATGTGCGCTCCCTCGATCATATGTTGCATTTCTAGCTGATGCTGTATTGCCTCCTAGTCTTGAAGAACGGGAATAGGTAACAGGTATTACCGCGATTACAATAACGACTTGATAATACACAAATCCAAGTCATTTGAATTTTTCGTTCGAATCGCCACAAACTCAGAAAAGCGCCACAGCGGCATCGCGCGGAGCAAACCCACGTGTCCCGGTGGAATAAGCTCTTCTAAAATCCCCTTCCTTCAAACCGTCACTGCGCTTCGAAAGAAAAAAACGCACAATGTCTTTCCCTGAACCAGACGGTGAATGTGAAGTTTGTTATGAAGATGAGCTGCCCCTAGTCAGCTTTTCCGGTGTTCCGTGTGCAAGAGCAGGTTTTTCTGCGTGAGTGCCTCGTCTCTGTCTCTTTTTGCGCGCTCCGAGTAACTCAGTCGACTCCCTATGATTGTATTCGTAGTCTGAAAGATGCCAGAAGGATGATTGGAAGGAGCACAAAGCAAACTGCTCTCTTCTCCCTCTCGGTGTACTTCTGATGGCCTCGATCAGTCCGACAGATGAGATGGAGGCAGACGTGGAACGCGCTCATGCCATACTAAAAGCCATCATCGACGCGTGGAAGGCTCGTAGCCACACATTTCATAGAGCTACCCACGCTGATGATACCAATCACATTTCAGAAAATCGATGAAACCGACGATGCTCACTTGCCCAAAGCTGAAAAGAAATGTAAGAAGCTCAAAGTGCCCGAGCTCAAGGAACTGCGCAGTACGAATTTCATTTATTTCTATGTATTCTGAGACTCAGAGAGAGCTGACCTGTAAGGCTTAGCGTTCAAAATCTCAGACGCCTTCGCGTACGATACCTCCAAGTTTAGGAAGGTTCATCCCACAGATCATGCCTTCTTCTCCATAATGCGCCTCTTTTGGATTCACACCGTAGCTCATCTCTCCACCTCATCCGAAGAGGTGGTGGAAGATTGGAGGAAGTTCTTCAGGGATACCAATTTTCCGTCTGATTTTCCTCAGCTCGTTGCTGATAAGGTTCTTGCAAGACCAGCAGATATGAGCATTGGGGAGTACGAGATGATAATGAAACTGATGCCTGCGAGAACGCTCTACTCAAATGACAGAAATTGGATTCTACTTGCAGCGGTATTCAAAGGGACCCGTGCGTCGCGCTCGGACGGGCTCTTTTAGTTTGGGAAATACTGCCGATTTTATTTTATTTTCGTATTCCTACTGCTGCTATTCACCTTGGGTGCAACTAAAATGCCTTATCCTGCGCACATACTCTATACATATGTGTGTTTATGGACACAAAATAAATGTGGCGCCAATTTGCGGCGTCCATAGTAGTCTAGAATTGGTGATTTTGGATTTCGGACATAACATTAATTCAAGTGTGACTACTCCTAGCCGACCGCTGCCAGTTTTATTGTAATCCTTGCAGGAACATCGCAAGGACGTTCTGAGATTTCTTGGCTAAGTATTACCTAGCTCTATAGCCCGAAATAACCACAGGGTCCCCTTCATTTTTGCGACGTCTCTCAGTGGTTGGTCATCTATTAACCTGCTTTTCTATGGCGTCTACTGTTGAAGGTTACCATTCCTGAGTAGCCGGGCTGACAGGGTCTGTCATTGCATTGCCAATATCTCCTCCGGCAGGTATGAGCAGGCGGCGTCCAGCTCTGAAGTTACTCCTGCTACTCGTACGGGAGATTCAGAAACTACAGATCCAATGTCGCGCCCCACTATCTCTGAGAGGGCCGGAGATTTCCACTAGCTCAGATGAATCCACCGATGCCTCCACTACCATAGCCCGGATTCAGCTACAAGCCTGATTTCAACCGAATCATCTAGGTCGACAGATTCCGTCGAATCTTCTGCAGCGATTCCTGGGGTCGTTAACAAAGCGGTGGTATGTGCGGTGGCGTTCGGTATCTAGCAGTGGATGTGATCATGCATCTTGCCTGGAATCACATATTACTCCTTAAATGCAGAATTATAGCTGGGTAACGTCGCTCTCTGAGACTGAGAGACGAAACTAAGCCGGCGCCACAATATCCACGTGGTTGAAATGTCGTAAGCAGGGCGTGGAACCTGGGTCCATCCAATGACTTCGACAGACCATCATCACGGATGACACGGGCGGCGCTGGGCAGTAACTACTGAAACCGTCAGCGCTATAGCGTGCTTGGGCTGCTTAGAGTCATAGGTTGCCGAAATACAGCCTAGTGGTCAGTGCGCCCTGGTTGTATCATGCATTTGCCGTGATGGAATCGTTTTCGTTTGCTTGTATCATCTATTGGCGTTTCATATTTAACTGTCAAATAACATGCTTGGCCATTACCACGGTTCTGATTTTGTTCGCCTTGCCCTGCTGATGAATTCACTGTTCTTTCTCTTCTTCAGTCATGTTGTACATGCCCCATTTTTTCACTACACTCTTTTATTTTCTTCTGCTATCGCGCGCGGTCGTCTCGCAGTGGACTGCGACGAACGATTTTCATCCCGCTCTCCATCCGCTAGCTGTCCGCACTCCCCATTTGAACTGTTGGATCAGTAGCTATCCGACAACAGATTCCCTAGGATCCTTGCCCACGTTCTGGAATGAGGGGCATGCAGTACGACCAATCTCTCCCACTGTTCATTCAAGCAATGTATCACTAAAACCTCTTCTAGACCTGCGGATGGGCCGGATTAGTTCTCGTAGACGGGGAGCCTTACAGGTGGCTTGGCGAAGGCAACGAGACCAGGACGACGGCTATCCATTCCGAGATCACTCCAACACGAAGTATCTTTACGATTCCAGTCCTTGACTCTGGTGTCCAGCTCCGAGTCACCTTTTTGAGCCCTATAGAGGTAGACTCCTAGCCTTCCTGAGGAAACGCGCGTTCTAACCCATTACTTCCAGCCCTCCGATCTTTCCTTACAATCCTTGCCATTCGTGTATCTTGCAATCGACGTTGAGTCTACAGACGGACAATCCCACGACGTGCAGCTCTACTCCGATATCACCGGATGTACGGTCTCTTGAATCATTCTGTTTCTTGTGCTCATCCTGATCGTCGTGATTAGCTTGGACCACAGGTAGCCGTGGGGCGAACCATCAGATCGTATGGAACACAACCGAGACAGAGAAGTCGATCTATCACCAAGTAATGAGGAGAGATCCACAGCCAATGACACAGGTGAACGACTATGCCGAAGATGGGATAACCTTTTATGGAATGCGTTCGGTACGAAGAACCAAATATTCCCTTATTCTACGACTGAAATTCTGTGCATTCTATTCAGCAAACAAGGATTACCTGGCAAACAGGCGCTGACACAGACGTCCGTGAACAGTTTCGTTCCAGAAGCGGAGCTCTTACGAAGGGTGAAGACACCGATTTCCGTGGCATCCTTGAGTAAGTTCCTTCTCTACCATAGGGATACATCCTGAACAGTCTCTATGTAGACGCCGACCCGTTTTCGCACTGGCTGCTAACCTCGTAAACATCCGTTCAACTTCTGAACCCGTCGTCTGGGCTCTTGGTTTCGTACGCGATCCAGTAATTCGGACTGCGAATGGCAATAGAAGCTCTCACTTCTGGTCGAAGTACGAGAGTATCGGAGACGCAGTAAGTGTAGATGTATCGCTCGACAGTTCTCTCCTGATCTATGTCAAAAGATTGACGATTTCATCGTTGACTTTCCTGCCGCCCATGAGAGAGCGATAGCGCTGGATGATAAGATCCAAAGAGAAGCTGAAGCCATCTCAGGAGAGTATCGGGATCTCGTATCCCTCGCGGCTAGACAAGCTATGGCTGGCGTTGAGTTGACGATCTCTAGAGGGTTGGACGGGGAGTGGAACACTTCCAATGTCATGATGTTCATGAAGGATACAGGGAAGTCGAAGTACGTGCACAGCTTTCCCCGGCCCCGGGCAACTCACATTCTAACTTTCACCTCAGCCGAATCAGTCCCGTGGAGGTGATGTACGCGTCATTTCCGATGTTCATGTACTTGAACGTATCATACGGCGGCTACCTCCTCAAGCCGCTGTTGCAGCACCAGGCTGCCTTTGAGAAAAACTTGCAATACGCTAAGAAGGAACTTGGTGACTATCTCATCCATCTTCGCGTATCAGAATCCCGATGGCTTATTTACTCGTATCATATGCAGGTGTAACGTATCCTATGGCCACTGGTTCAAGTGCTATCGGAACGCCAAGCGGAGTTGAAGGTGTGCATTGTGATCGTTCTACATCGATCGTCCTATTCTAACGCCGACGGTAGCTTCTGGCGATATGCTGATCATGGCTTGGGCGCACGCAAAGTTTTCCGGAGATGGCTCTTTGATTAATAGATATGTGAGTTGTCCTGCTCTTCCACCTGAAGCCGATGGCGTGCCTAACCTTCCAGCCTTCAGTATGATTTGCTGAAGAAATGGGCCGACTATCTAGACATCAATGCTATCCAGTTGACCGATCAGTGAGTCCGCTCTCATGCGTACAACGACTCTTGAGCTGAGAAACACATCACAGGTCTGTTGATGATCTCGACAAGTCAGACTTGTCCAATTTAGCGCTCAAGGGTATCCTCGGTATACGGGCTATGTCTGCCATCTGCCAAGCACTCGATCGGAACGATGAAGCCGTGGCGTATATGGCATGTCATTCGCTCAGTTCCCCTTGAACGAGACGACTGATTCCGCACTAGGACAAGGCCACAGACTATGCAGCGCAGTGGACGAACCTCGCAAGATCGAATAGGGGCCACGTTGTGTCTCAGTACGATGATAGCTCTTCCGACGCGCTCATCTACAATTTGTATAGCGACGTCTGGCTCGGCTTCGATCTGATCGATCCCCAGGTGCGTGTGATGTTCTCTCGGTTAAGGGACGCCATACCCATCCTTCCTACAGGTATACACAGAGCTTGGACAATTATATTCCACAAAGAGAGGTGAGCTTAGCATTATATTAGGACGATCAGATATTGAAGGGGCCCCTCTCCAGTGACATCAACCTATGGCCTCCCATTTGACGATGACACAAAGATTGTCAAATCGCGTGAGTAGCCTATCTTGAAATAACATGAGGAGTATTGTGAACCATTCGCCCCAGACTGGACACTATTCACGGCTGCGTGTTTAAATAACACGGAGGCGAGGGACAGGATGATTCGGATGGTTCATGATCGAGCATCTTTCAACAACGCTACCGGTGCTTTCCCAACGGATTATGACGTGGATTCGGGAGACGCCAGCTCCGGTCCTAGTCTCGGAGAAACTAGTAGTGCTAGGTCAGAGAAAGCAACTTTGATGTGACCACTCGACGATACTGACAATGCAAATCGTTCCTCAGTCCGGCCCAAGGAGCCATGTTCGCTCTGCTAGCTCTCAAGTGGGTCAATTCCGCATTGCGAATACTTAACGGCTGCTTATTTTGTGATTAGTTTGACCAGCCAGCAAGTTATAGTGCCCGAAGACTCAGAGGAAGCCACCTCCTCCAACAGCGGAATGAGTGGCGGCGTTATTGCAGCGATCGTTGTTGGCGTCATCATCGGCGTTTCCATCCCAATCCTTCTCGGAATCCTTCTCTGGCGACGGAGGCGACAGAGGCGGCGGCGTCACCGCATCTCAATTGATTCCCCATCGATCGTACCTTTCGCCGGCGAGATATCCGCGAACAACACGCCTGATTCATCCAGATTGAAGCCAACCAACAACGACACCTGGACCTGCTCCGAGTCAAACGTCTCGCCTCGATGAGAAGGGCAGAATAGTGCTTTCAGCACCTTCCACCGCTAACTCCTCTGGCGATATAATACCCAGCCAAGATGCGGCTACTAGTGGACCCGCCACGCATCTTCTCAGGGCTGAGATCGACGGCCTGCGGCGTCAGATGGAGGAGATTCGGGCAGCGAGGGAATATGATCTAATACCGCCTCCACAGTACAACTGATTAATCTCCTTTCTTTCCATTGGGTATACCTAACGTATCATTCTACATATAACGAACCACTGTCTTTTCGTACATGAAGTGGAGCCACGACACGTCGATTTCGTTCAGGGGAAGAGTCCATATATGTAGCATCAAAGACCTCCGTAGGATGAGCAAAACACTACTAGGACATTCAACAGCCTCATCAACGCCACATTGATTCTGTGGCACAGCCACCACTGACGTCGACGCCA